>ML111089.1:59405-110376 GCA_003697995.1 Taxidea taxus jeffersonii
CTTGATGTGGGGGTGGGGAGGAAAAGGATGAGGAAATTTTCCATCTTCTTTTCTGATATTCTTTACTTTGGGAGTGAGAACTTTCAGTGATGCCTGCAGGCGATTTTCCAAAGCCTCTTTCTGATCAAAGTTGATAAAACTCATTCTCTAGGTAGGAAGAATGTTCTTTTGTTGACTAGCTTTTTAATTTGTGCTTTGTTATGGAATTAAAGCATCCAAAATCATATAGCCACCTGTTCTTATCTGCCAGGGCCTCTTTATCACCAGTGGTACTTATCAACCCAATGAAAATGCATCAAGTGATTTCTACATGCCTGTCACTGAGCTAGCAGCAGGTTGGGGATAGGATTCAGAGGAAAATCAAACACAAATAATAGCTACCATTTAAATATATTTTGGGTGATTACTATGTTCCACACACTCAACATAGATACATTTATGGAATATTAACAAAAATCAATATAGAAATTATTTCCATTTTTAAAAAAGATTTTATTTATTTATTTGACACAGAGAGATCACAAGTAGTCAGAGGTAGGCGGGGGCAGGGGAAGCAGGCTCCCTGCTGAGCAGAGAGACAGATGTGGGGCTCCATCCCAGGACCCTGAGATCATGACCTGAGCTGAAGGCAAAGGCTTAACCCACTGAGCCACTCATTTGCCCCAGAAATTATTTCCATTTTATAGAAATGTGGAAATTGAAACTCTGAGAAGTGAAACAGTTTGCCCAAGAGCCTGTGGTCACTCCAGAAGGTATGAGGCATTTGGGCTGAGCTTTTTGATAGTCAGCTGCTGTGGAGGGATGGTGTGAAGGAGTAAAGGCACATTGGGAAGAGGAATTGGTAAGACAAAAGTACAGGGGCAGCCAGACCAGGGTGGGTTCTACAAAGATTTGTGTATTATTGTCTTTGGGACCATAATAAGAAAGAACTTTGGACTGGGAGTGGGCTTGATGAGAAGTTAAGGCTTAGAATGCCAAACTGTGCCAGTGGGGTTCATTTTAAGTGCTTGGGTTATTGCTGTCACCAACCATAATATGGATTAATTATAGGTAGAATTGAGTTGATAAGGATAGTCAGTCAAACAATCCATCAGCAACTTTTTACTGCTTTTGTCCATTATAAGAGCAATGCATGCTCATTATAAACATTTTGGAAAATGCCAAAAAATAGAAAGAAAAACAATTGATCTTTGAATCAGTTCCCAAAGCAACTGCTGTGCACAGTTGGTTCTGTTTGCTTTCAGTCTTTTCCCCCTTCCCTTCAAAAAAACTGGGTCATTGTGTTTATATGATTATGATTACACTGTACATCAAATTTGGTACCATTTTCCACTTAGTACCATAAGATAGCTTCCTAGATGTCATAGGACTTTCAAAAACATACACTTTAATGATTAATCCACTATTTAGATATAACACATTGCTCATAAACTAGGCCTTCGGGCTGAGTATGTAGGTGTTTTATGCTTTTGTTGTTGATAAGCAACATTTTGATGAGCATCTTTGTGCTTAAAGATTTTCTAACTGTTTAAATGATTTCTAATTCCTGGGGTGATGCTGCCAAGTTAGGGGTCATGTGTACTTTTTAGCTTTTCCATCATAAAGCCAACTTCAGTGCTTTTTTTGGGTTTCTTTACCCATTTATGTGCCTGTTGTATTTTTCTTTCTTACCTCTTTCACACGTATAGCATCTCTTATAAATGCCAAGCAAACATAATTGAGATTGAAACTCTGGTGCCCGTAGGGAGACATAAAACTGCTTCGAGTATCTTGTCATGCCAAACAGGAAATTGGTTGGAAGCAGGTGAGGGACTCCTGTGCATTCTGCTGAACTTCTCACAATGCTATTGACCTAAAGATTTCTGTCTTAAAAGGAAGACTGAATAGCTTCTGCAGAGTGTGACTGTTGCCTACCCCCTGCTCTAAGGAGTCTGAGAAGTTGGTGGCTGTTTAAGAATTCTGTAGGTGACTTGAGGCTCTACCTAGAGGCTTACAGATGCATGATCTGTAATACTTCTTGAATGACTAAGCTACCAGCATCACAAGCCTCACAGATGACTAATAATTATTCTCATTCTGCAGTGTGTGGTTTGTAAAACAAAGTAAGCAAGACCTCTGCCCTTTTGTTCTGTGATTCAATCGTGCAAAATACTCAGTAGTAAGGCAGAAAAGCACCAGGACTACCACTCGGGTGCTCTTTGCTCTTCTGTCCCTTCCAGTTTCATCCACTCACCTCTCCCACAGTTTCCAGTCCCACCAGGGCTGCAACTTCATTTTAAAGTTTGAAGGAGAGCTATGCTCTGCACGGTTTAAGAATCAGACTTTGAGTTTTAATATGGCAACTTCACATGCAGACTCCATCCTTCCCCAGATGTGTGACCCTGGGCAAAGGACTTGGCTTCTTTGAACTCCAAGTGGTTCTCATCTCTTAGGCAGAGATGATGATATAAGTTATAGGGTTGTTATGGGCACTAATGGATGTAAAGTGCCTATGCAATGCCTAGATAGAATTAAAACTTAAGAAATGGTAATTATATATATAAAAAAAGAAATGGTAATTATTATTCAGATTAGCTACACGTTTTCACTAGGTCATCTCTGAAGAATAAAATAGTTGTACGATTTGCAGACTTTATAAAAATATCCCTGATCTTTTGTTTATTCATCGAAAAAAGCCAATTATAATAGTTTCTGCCTTGCAGTTTTGTAGGGGAAATAGAATATTATATGGTAAAGTATTTGGCACAGTATAGCTGCCCAACACAATTTCTTTCTCTTTTCTCTATCCGTGATTGGGATTTAAGATCCCCCTGGTGTGTCCAACCTCCTGAAACAGCTCTTTGAGATCCTCACAGTAGAGGGTACTAGTTCTTAAGCATCAACCCTGGAAGAATGATTCCTAAACACTGGCTTATGCACTGGCCATGGATATTTCTGTGACTTGGTGAAGAAAGGAGTTTGGGGCTTCTGGAAATGGCAGAGACTTTACTGTTTGATGTATTATCTTTGGTGAAATGTGATCAGTTATAAACCTAAGGAGGTTAGACATTGGGTGGCTCAGTTTAGGGATCAGATTGACAGAATGAAGATTAGAGGGCCCATCCCCAAATGTTCTAGACTAGGAAGGAGGATGGAGCACTTGTACAACACTAGAGAAGAGGATGGTCCCCTAATAATGGCTGCTGTTGAGCTTCCTGCCAGTCTATCCACTGGGGGCTCCCAGGTAAACTGAACTTGACTGAGACAAATAAAACCATGTGACATTGTGTGTGTGTGTGTGTGTGTGTGTGTGTGTGTGTGTAGAGTAGTGTGGAATACATTCACATTGCACACATGTATTGACACCAAGAAAGGTAGGGCATGATCAGCAGAACATAATGAATGATAGCTATTGCTGTTTTTATTCTTTCTGATAGTGAGATGATGTTTGAGGCGTAGAACTTAGTTAAGATTGTGCCCTGTTCTGGAGTCAGGGCAAGAACAGGCTCCACCATTTACCATCTGGGACTTTAGGACAAGTCACTAAATCCTCTTGATCTTGTCTCTTCAACTCTAAATGCAGATATTAAGAGTATCTCTCATAGAGTGCTTTCGGTCATAAGGGTTAGATGATAGAGAACCATGTTTAGCTTACATAATTGATCAATTATTGATAGCTTTTATTATTAATATTAATCATAATTGTGTAGTAGCTGTTGAAGGAAGCTTCATACTTCTCTGTCATTGTTCCTAAAAAACAGTTTAGAAAGGCAGACATTCAGGGCCATCAATTCTATTTACATTATGCTTACCATCATTCCAGAAGGTTCTGGGATGCTTTATGGCAACTATATGTATGCTTAGAAAAAAATCTTTTGAGGAGAACCATGAATTTTCTTTTCATTTTTTAAAAATTGGACTATAATTAACATATAGATGTGTATATATATATATAGTTTTATATTTATTTATTTTTTTATTATATTTATTTATTTTTAGTTTTAGTTGTACAATATGATTCAACAACTCTATACATTTCTCCATGTTCATCAAGATAACTGTACTCTTAATCCCTTTTATCTATTTCCCCTCCCCTCCCCCTCCCCTCTGGCAACCACCAGTTTGTTTTCTATATTTGAGTGTTTTCATTTGTTTGTCTCTTTCTTTGTTCAGTTGCTTTAGTTCTTAAATTCTGCATATGAGTGAATAGCCATGCATTTTTTATGTAATACTTCTGAACCCAAAGAACCCTGTGGGTTTGGAGAAAACCAAAGACAAAGGGAAATAAGGCATCTTGAGAAAATTTTAAGGCCAGTGTTTTTCTTTGGTGATAATAGCAGAATGGGAAGGGGAATGAACATTTTGGGAAAACAGAAATGTAAAAAACTTTATTTATAGTGCCCTTTAGAGATCAAAATTGATTTTATTATTTAGCAAAATAAATCATTTGTCACGTAGCTTGTGTTGTTCATTCATTTTCTTTGGCTGTCTAAAGGCCTGGTTTGACCTTCTAGTTTTTTTCATGTGTCTCATCATACTCAAAGCAACAATTGCCTAGGACAAGGTGTTTTTTTTTTAAATTAACATAAAATGTATTATTTGTTTCAGGGATACAGGTCTGTGAATCATTAGTCTTACACAATTCACAATACTCACCATAGCACATACCCTCCCCATTCAGGACAAATTTTAATAGTGATGGCAGAAATATAAGAATTAGCTGAAAAATGTAATGCATTTTAATATCTCAACTCAGAATTAATACAGTGATAATTTTTCTCATAACTAATTGGCCAAAACAAGTCATATGGCAAAACTTCAAACCAGCAGGAGTGGAGAAGTATTTTCTACCTTGTGGGGAGGGTGTATTGACTAAATAAAAGCAATTTGGTGGAAAAAATCAGCTGGAGAACTTGATATGTTTCCTTTGGTATTTGGGGGGGCATAAAGACTATCACCTGATCTATACTTAAAACCATTTATAGAGGGCTCTATTGAAAAGAGACTGTAGTTCTGGAATTTGGTGGGTCTACATTTTATGCATGTTCTCTGTGTCCTGAAATGGACTTCATGGAAGGGGGGGGTAGCTGTGGTCTACCTTGAAAGAGGTATCAGAGTCGAGGACTACATGGACAGAGGAGGTGACCAAAAAGAGATAAAGTGTAAGTGGAGAGGAAGTCATGCACCGAAGGACAGTAATGCACGGCCAGCTAGTGAAGACAATGGGGTGTTAGGAATTGGTGGGTGTGTGTGTGTGTGTGTGTGTGTGTGTGTGTGTTATGTTAGTCACCATACAATACATCATTAGTTTTTGATGTAGTGTTCCAAGATTCATTGTTTATGTATAACACCCAGTGCTCCATGTTCTTTTTTCTCTATCATTCAGGGTTTAATCAGAGAAGCAGAACCACTACGGATGACAGAGAATAAGGGGTTAGACCTGCTTCCATTGTGGGAGCTGGTGTAGAAGTCGTAAAAGGCTGGCACTCTGCATCTGGCGCTGGGCCTGAAATCACTATAGGTCTGCCTAGCTAGCATTTGGGAGGAGAAATGGGCAGGAAGTGGGGAGAACCAGGAAACACTGGAATAGATGAACATGGACTGGATTCCACAAGAATAAACTGGAACTGTTGTGTTTCTCTCACCACTTCACCATGATAAGTTGGTGACATGCAGGGGCAGCTGGTGCCCTTTACCATGGAGCTGTGCATGTTCCTGACTCCAGACTTGGAGTAGCTGAAAGAAGAAATCTAGCAGGGGCTAGAGGAACTGCAGGCTCTGGCTCTGCTCCATACCTACAAGGGGAGCTGGAGGATCAGTGACCATGGGCACAAGCTGTCACAGTCCCTGGTGCCCTAGGCCAAACTTCAAGGTATAAAAAATGGTCACTGCTTCACTACAGCTTTTTACATTTCATGTACACTTCTCTTATATTCTCCCCACCCTACAACCTCACAGATACAGAATCCTGGGAATTAACTTCTCACATAACAAAGCCACCATACCCTCTAGTGTTTTATTGTCCTTTAAACATTTTATTTTTTGACTCTTCATATATTTTGTTATTTGGTCATCATGGAAGAGTATGTTTATGGCTACTGGTAGTAAATAGGTTAGGTTACTTTTTTACACCTTCACAAATATTGGATGTTATATTAGATTTTTTCATTTTTTTATTTGTGTATGGCCAATACACAATTTTATTTTACCTTCAGGAGTGCAACATAGTAATTCCACAATGTACAGAAATTCTGGCCTTGTCACCACTGTGTCTTTCCTCACCCAGGTTCCCCAGCTGGGGACTGGTGTGAGCTGCTGGAGGAGAGAGATTTTAAATAGGATGTGAGATGGTATGAGGCAAGACCAGGCTTTGTTCTATGCAACAGTAAATAGAGAAATGATGGAAACTGCATGAGGTTTCGTGTAGGTGCTGGGAAGGAAGGGTCACAGGATCAGGGAGAAAAGCATGTAAGTATTAAAAATAAATTTTATTTTCAGCTAACATTTTATTTCCAAGAGATATGGGAAAATATAATTTAATACCAATATACAGTTAAGGAAAAGATGAAAGATACAGTTAGTAACCCAAAGGAAAGAATGCTGCATCCTAGAGAACTATGCAGGGGATGTGAAAAAATAAAGTTGCTTTTGGCTGTTTTATTCTGTCCAGATTTAAAAAAAATGTATATTTTGATGTGCACATGTATAAATGTGTGTGTGTGCATGTATATGTATATATATGCATGTGTATATATGTGTGTTTGTATATGTACGAGCGCACATGTATGTGAACATGTGTATACACATGCACATATAGTGCATGCATGTTCATGTATGTATGTGTGGCTGTATATACGTGTATGTGTGCATGTATGAATGAACATGTATGTGCATGTATTGTGTGTGCGTGCATGTGCACATGTATGTGTCTATGTGTATATGTACTGGGTATGCATGTATTATGTGTACGTGTGCAAGTGTATATGTGTGGCCATGTGTATATGTACATGTATCTATACATGTGTATAGATGTGCATGTACATGTATGTGTGCATGTTGTATACACGTGCATGTATACATGTATGCGTATATATGTATGTATGTATATATGTATGTGTGTATGTACACATACAGGTATTGCGTGTGCATGTGTGTATGTGTGCTTTTGTGTACATGTGCATGTGTGTTTTAAGTTTATAAAGACATGTTAACATGCTCGGTTACAAACGTCAAAGGATTTTCCCCTAGTCACTGTGTCCCCAGTCACAATTCCCAATGATGTGGTATTAAATCTCTTACGTAACAGGTAGATTCCAAAATCTCTTACCTAACAGGTAGATTCGAAAATTTCCTATGCTCTTTGGTTGTAACAAGACTTTCCAGCGTAAAAGGCCAATCTTCTCTTCTCCACTGGTATCAGGGCTTTAGACTTGAGGCACGTGAGTAGGAGGGACCTAGCCTGCTCTTTACTCTTCCTCCTCCTTCCCTTATCTGGGGGCAGTCTCTTCACTCTCTCCTGGAGGCAATGGGTCCTCTGGTGTGTTTGGGAGGTGTAGAAAGAGGGCAAGGACAGTGCTGGTTATTGAACTGGCTGCTGCTGAGTTCATTCCATCAGCAGTCGTGGTTTGTTGGTGCAAACTGATAGGGTCTCAGGGCCTTGTCCACGGCAGATTCACCTCTCTGTAGCTCTGTCCTGGTGTGTATATTGTCAGTTTTCTGAGGTTCCTCTCCAGACAACTTTAAGCTGCAGAGATCAAACTCCAGCTGACAATTTCTGACTTTCTCTCAGATGCTCCCTTTTTTGTTCACCCACAACCTCCCTCCTTCTCATCTCCTCTTCCTTGGCAACTCAGTCTCTTCTGTGGTTGCCAAAAAGATGGGCCAAGGCTATCTTCTACAGTGTCCACTTGACCTCCTGAAAGTTAGGTGCATCTTTGTCAGGACAACCGAAGGACCAGGTTGCTTTGTGGATGTACCCCCTGCTTCTCTCTCTCCATCTCTCCCTCTCTCTCAATCCTCTATTTTCTTACCTAAGCAGAAACCAAGCAAATAAACAAGATTGCTGTCTACTCAGGTGACCAACTGGTGTCAGTAGTATCTTCTTCCAGTGTTCCATATATTTAGGACTTATTTTCTTGAAAAACCCCTTCCAGATCTCGCAGAATCTCTGTTTAGATCTTGATATGCTATAGCCCAGCATTTCTACTCAATAGTCAGAGGCTGCCTCTTTCTCTTCTCTTTGATCTTTTTTCATAGATGGATAGGCAGGTTATTGTGATGTTGGGTGATGGTTGAAGGTAACCGTGCAAGTTTAGCCACTTTTTGGCAAGGCTTGAGAGAGGCATTTGGCTCTATTTAAAGTGTGTGGCAATTGATGCTTCTTTATTCACACTTTATCTGATGATTCTGTAGTATAAGAAAAAGTCCCACTTCTTCTTTGTACATTTACAATACACACAGACACACACAGATACATGCAGACACACACATACCTGTATCCCGCAGGTAAGAGATTGAGAGAGAACAATACATTCTCCACTAAAATGTTGACAGTGGCTCTCATTCAATGGTGGTAAGATTAGAAATTATTTTTGTTTTCTTCTCTGCCTTACTGCATGTTCCATGTTTTTTTTTCCCCAATGAAAGTATATCACTCTTGAAATAAGATGAGTACAATAAACATGATTTTAAAAATATTTCTGAGCTGCAACACCATTCAGCAGAGGGACCAGATGTGAGGGGCAGGAGCCTGGGCTTTCTGACCTCCCAGGGCTCTCTGCAGGCTCATGGTTTTATGAAACATCAGCTGTTCTGAATTCCTACAGCACCTGCCACAACAAAAGGAGGCCCTTTGCTGAGCATACTAATGCAGTCGTACATGCCTTTATAGAACAAAGAAAGCAACATGAAGAGGTCATTAAGCCTCCCTTGGATAGCATCCATCCCACCCTAGCCTGAGCCCTCTGGGGGAGGTAGCAGTCCACCTGCAATGGAAGATGGCTATGTCCAGAGTGGGTTCCTGCCACCTCCCTTTTGTCCTCTCTGGTGGTCTCCTCCCTCCTTTTTCTAGTTCCCTGCCTCCCATTTGGCTCACACCTCATCCCCTGCCTTGTTCTAAGAACGATTTAGCATCTGCTTCTCTGATGATGCCTCTGCATTCTCTCATGGACTTAACTCTGCCCCACACATCACAGCTGTGCTGAAGGGATAGGTCTGCTTTCCAGCAGCAAATGCTGCAATGAACAGGCTTCCTCTCAATCCTTTTAGTTTCTCTCTATCCACATTCTCACACTCTCTGCTGGTTTTTTGACCAGTGTTAAAAATTAGCTATCTTCCACTTGGCTTCTCTGAGAGTAAGAATACTGATGTCCATTTTTTATATTATACCATCTTTTCAAAGATGAGGTGATTTCTGTCCATTCTTTCCATATGGGGTATGTCCTTCTCCCTAGTCCCTCATTTATTGTGGTTCCAAGGGGAGAGGAATGACCAGTGTGATTGATTCCAGCTTAACACTCACTGGAATGTTTTTACTGGTAGATGGGGTTACTGTGCCTTAAAGAGAGGGTTCAGATTTCCACTCTTTCTTGTGTTTGGGCACAGGAGGCTCTCTTCACCTTTTTCTCTAATGTGGTAAGCCCCCCTATTGAGGATTGTATCTTCCCTCCCAAATGCATATTGGTGCCCACCAACCTCCCCTTGACCAGTAGAGTGAAACAGGCCTGTTAGGCCTGTCATTGTTACCTATGTAGTTGGCTGGTTAAATGCACCAAAAGTCTTGTGAATATACGTATATATTCACAAGATATATATATATGTATATACATGTATATATATGTATATACACACATATATGTATATACATGTGTATATATGTATATACACGTATATATGTATATACATGTATATATATACACACATGTATATATATACACACACATTCACAAGATATATATTGTGAATATATATATTATATCTATCTATCTATACATATTATATATATAATATTTTCCCCTTTAGCATCCCTGAACATGGTCCTCTTAGGTATTTAAACCTAGGTATTTAAACCTAAGCTATGATCTTGAATCCAGCTTTCACTAGGGTTTTGCAACAAAACTTTGATGAGCCTGGAAACCTCTGGATTAGGTGGCAGGTTTCATTTGTCTGTTCCCTCTTTGGGTGTCATTGTTAAATGGAGATTAAAGGGGAGGCTAAATTCAGCTTGCAGAGATGAGGATTGAATAGACAGTCCACTTGTGGGGAACAGTTTCCTCTCACAGCTCAACTTTGGAATAGGCTGCCACGTGTTTTCCTGGTCACACTCTCCCACTGTTCACATCAGGGTACTCTTGTTGGGATCCAATGCTTTTGCATTAATGTGAATGGGATTCTCTTACTTTCTCTCTGATTAAGAACCAACCTCCTTCCCAACCAACAATAGGAAATTACACAAAGAATTATTGGTGCTTGTGTGGGCAAGCAAATTACATCATGCATTATGTTGACTCCAACTGGCCCAAGGAGAAACTAAATCTATGGCCTCATTTGCAGTCACTCTGACTAACAAAGCCTGGGATATTCTTGTGTGAGCCAGCAGAAATTATACAAGACAGCACATTTCATAACCTGCCCCTGACCCTTGTCTCCAGTGGAAAATGATCCAAGATGTTGTTGTGTGAACTTGGATTCTTCCTTTGCTATATCTGATAAGATGGGAAAGGCCAGAAGATCATGGTTTTTTGCTTTAAGAAAGTGGAAATTCTATCATGGTTTCGTGAAGGAAACTCAGTGGGTTCCTGGGTGGCAGACATGGTACAGTGGTTAGAAATATGGGCTCTGATTGAGACAAACTAGATTTGAAACCTGACTCAATTGCTTACTAATCCTAAAACCGTGGACAAGTGACTTAATCTCCCTTAGTATTTATTTTTCACCACCCACCTGCAGGGGTAAAATGAGAGATAATTTTAACTCATTAGGATTCAATGAGGTAACATGCGCAAAGTCCTTTAGCTACTCTAGGGCCTGGAATGTGGTAAGCCCTCAACATATTGTAGCTAAAAATCTGTCTTGTTGTTTTTTATGAACATATCCTATCTCTTATAGTGGTGGATTAAGATGGGTCCAGAAAGAACTAGTGGGAGTAAGGGCAGGGATCAGAGGCAGGAGACAACCCTCGGTGGGTCCCAGGTGAAGAGATTAGGGACACAGGTAGGAGGATACTCAGGACACACTGCATTATTTTCAGATACACACGTAATTTCTCCCTAAATTCACTGGGAATCTTGTTCAGGGGCTTGGTGGGAATGTGCCTGGGTAATACTGGAAAGGAGAGTAGACTTCCTAGGAGGCTGGTTCCAGTCACAGCTCTTTGCTAATTTGCTGGGTACCTGTAGCAAATCACAATGGTGGCTTCAGTTCTTCACCTCCTTAGCCTTGTTCTTTGCTCTGTGACCATCCAGATCCTCCCACTAAAGTTTGAATCTTTTATGTCTTGAATCTGGGCTGGCCTTGTGACTAGTTTCAGCCAATAGAATCCATCGGAAGTAATGGTTTCCTAGTTCCAAGCCTAAGCCTCAAGAGACCTGTGTGTTTCTACCTATTCTCTGTTCTTTTGCTGCAGCCACAAGGAAATGTTATGTAGCTTACTGGAGAGTGAGAGACACATGGAGCACAGCTGAGACACTCCAATTGTTCCAACAGAGGCTGACCTGGTCAGTGGGCAGCCAGCCATGACATCCTTGAGAGCCAAACAAAATAAATGCTGATTGGATGAGGTTTTGTGTGGTTCTTCTAATGTAACCTGGCTGTGAAGAGAGATAACTAAAAGGGATCTTGACAGTGTAACTTCATTTTATTCCTCATCTTGGATTCACTCATTCAGTCAACAGATATGGAATATCTACCATGTGTCAACTCTGTGTTAAGCATTTTTGGGGAGATAGAGTTGGTGGTAGCATCATTTTCCCCAGGAGGATATTGGTGAAACAAGATAATGTTATTAGAGCAGGGATTCTGTCTACTTTATTTACCCATATATTCCCATCTCTTAGAAGAGTAAACTGTCCCTTAGAAGATGTTTGATTAATATTTTGTCTTATGCAGGACTCTGAGTGTTAGTGTGTGTACTAGATAACTAATTAAATATTTCATAAAAGTGCATAGGCCCATTTCTCTTGCCCTTCTTACTCAGAATGACTATTCCCCATTTTTTTCCTCCAGTCATTTTGTTTCTTTTTTTCCCCCTCTTCCTACGATGTCAGCAGCAGAAACCGCAGTGTGCTATAAACTTACCTCCATAATAGAATGTAGATGCATAAATCAAAACAGCTTCTAACAGGTTGTCTGCAGTAATAAATGCTAGGGAGGCAGCCCAACTGGCAGTGTAAGAAAGATTATACAAACCACTGCTTGGAGAAAACACGGCATCATGAATAAACTCAGCCTTAAATTATTTATATATTTTAGATGTTATTTTCTCTCCTCTATCCCACAAGGCCTGCAAATGATTTTCACTGAGAGCTGAGAGTGCCTGAATTTGGCTATAAAGGAAAAGCAGTCGCAGTTTGTCTTGGTCCACGTTTCAGGATGAGGATTGCATTGTGCTCCACAGGGAGCTAGCAGGACCCTCGGGGCTGGGTAGTGGGAAGACACCGCTTAGCAGTCACGGCAGGACACTTCTAATCCCAGCAAGTTTTGTCCATAGGGGCTCCTGGGCCTTGCAAATCTCATCGTTAGAGGCAGGCAGCTGGAGGAAGAGCCTCAGGGATGGCCTGGCCTGGCTAATCATTGAGACTCTGAAACAGTCTTCAACTCCTGCTGCCTCCTGGAGCCCCTGGGGGGGAGATCAGGAAAAAACGAAACAAAACAAAGCAAAAAACATTCATGCTGAGGCCTCAGTTTTGATCAGTTCACTCAGAATTTCTGGAGATGGGGCTGGGCATCAAGATTTTTAAAGTTATTGGGGTGATGCCAGTGGCAGCCAGGGCTAAGAATCATTGCTTTAAACACTTCATTCATCAGGACACATCCCAAGCACCTGTTGTAAGTCAGACACTCAGCAAAGGGCTGCGGTAGACTGATGATGAGACAGGCTTCATCCTTGCCTTCGGTGGGAGGATCCTACAGGTAAATACACAACTGCAATTTGGGGCTGTGTAGGGCTGTGAGAGTACTAAAGCAAAGATAATAATAATAATAGTGCTATTATTTATTGCTGGGATAATGTTTTAGTACTTCTTAAAACTCATGTACTACAGTAAATGATTTACATGAAGTATCTTGAATTTTCATCTCACCCCCCTTGATAGGCACAGTTACCATCTTTGTTTTTACAAATGAAGAAACCGAGATCCCAAAACCATTAGTAACTTGTCCACGGCCACACAATCCATACTGGTGGAATATATGGGGAAAGGGGCTGCCCCACCCAGCCCTGGGAATCAGATGATACCTCTGTGTTTCCTATTCCTTTGAGTGTGTCTGGGGGCTGCAGAGATTAGAGAACTCAGTGAGTCTCAGAGTGGATGTTGTGGAAGGAAATTCATCCTTCCTTGTATAAGGCAGGAGCTTGTACACACACACACACACCTTTTTGTTTTGTTTTGTTTCCAGCTGGCTTTGCTGTGAAATCTGATTGTAAAAAGCTTCTGAGTAGGGAAAGAAGCATGTTTTGGGTCTAAAGGAGTTTTAGGTAGTTCCATAATGTCTACTTGAACCCATTTCTCTTCCAAGCGACTGAAGACCCTAAATGCTTTCTTAATGACTTCAGTGTCTTCATGGTTTTCCCTACTGGTGATGGGCCTCCCACCCTCACCCTAATGCCTACCTTTCAGGAAGAGAACAGGACTATCTGTGAGCCCCAGTATTGGTCTCTCATGAGCCATTTGGATCATTGGAAACCAAATGGAGGCTCATGCTTTTTCTCATTGCAGGACTGGTTGGTCCTGATTGGTCAGAGAGTGCACAGTTGAGATACCAGTGGATCTGGATAAGGTCAGAAGAATAATCAATTGGTGTTGAGTTTAATGAACACAGGGACATGTGAATGAAAGCATGCACATAGAGTTGCTCTTCATTTGGCTGGAGTCTGCTTTTTTTTTTTTTTTTAAATATTTTATTTATTTATTTGACAGAGATCACAAGTAGGCAGAGAGGCAGGCAGAGAGAGAGGAGGAAGCAGGCTCCCTGCCAAGCGGAGAGCCCGATGCGGGGCTCGATCCCAGGACCCTGGGATCATGACCTGAGCCGAAGGCAGAGGCTCTAACCCACTGAGCCACCCGGGCGCCCCTGGAGTCTGCTTTTATAAACCCAAATGTGCTCTTTCAAACACATTCTAAGAATTTCATAAAAAATATCTTGATGGGAAAAAGTAGAACAAAATCCAGGGCTTAGCACTAGTAATATTAATGTTTCTCTCATAAGCATTGTATGTGAACACAAGCATTCACACACACACACAATATTACATATGTACACAAAAACATGCACACACACATAATATTACATGTGGAAATAACTAGGAGATGTTGCCTTTATTTTACAAGTGAGCAAATAGGCACAGTGATTGTTGATGAGACAAGCTTATGCATAGCTATACCTGGTATGATAATCCAGTTGTCCCAATTTCCCACTGAAGGCTCTTCACTTGACCCCACTGGGATCAGATTTCACTGTAGTCCCAATACTCAAGGGAAATCCCACCCAATATCACCAAATACACTTTCGCCTGAAGTTGTTTAACAAGGTCACCTGATTGTGAAGTGATTCACTCTACGAGCACCTTGGTCAACCCAGACCACATCTCAAAGATTTAATGCCCCATTTCCTCCCATAAGCAAGCTCTGTGCCTTTGGTAGGTGAGAAGAATTTCTCACAGACAAATTATAACCCTTCTATTTGTTTGGAATTGGTAATTTTCAAAAGTTCTTAACAATGATTGCCTCATGTAATCCTTCCAAGTGTCCTTGCAGTATAGAGATGTCTTGATTACTGCCTCTTTTTAGGTAAGTTGAGTAAGATTCAGGAGTAGCCTGGCCCAAGATTATTCTGGTGCCTTGATGTCACCATCATGGTAATAGGACATGTACACCTTTGGTGACCTCTAATGAACCTCTCATTCTCAAAGTATGTCTTCACCAGGTCTATTTGCATTCCAGAGAGGCTCCTACTACTAACCTCAGGTTGGCCTCCTTTTTAAGTCACTGGGTTGACTCCCATTTTCTAGACCTTAGAGATCCAAATGTGTGTGTGTGTGTGTGTGTGTGTGTGTGTGTGTGTGTGTATCTTTAAATTTCCATGATAGCATCTCAGGATATTTGGACCTGCTACCACCTGACCCCTCCTACTAGTATCTGAACTACCCTCTCTCTACTTGATAGAAATTCAGCTTTTGGATTGTTTCTAAAGCAGCTTTGCAAAAGCTGCTGTTCCTGTATTCTGACCCATTTTTCCTCTTTTCTTTTCATTCTAATTCCTTCATCTTTTAACATCACCAAGGTTTAGTCAAGATAATATAAAACATTTATTTAGAGTCTGGCCCAGTCTGTTCTCTTAAAGTCTCATATTGCCTAAAAGAACTAAATGATGCAATGAGAGAAGATCTTGTTTCTGAATGGTGATCTGAGCTTCACTGCTAATATGCCTGGTTGATGAACTTACCAAGGACAGTCTGTAGAGAACCCATAGGTCAGGGAGAACTGCTCCTTCAGAACTCCTCGCTGCAGTCAAAACAGAAACTCCTACTCCTAGAATCAGGATTGGTAGGGGCAGCCATCCCACTCAGCGGGATGAGTTCCAAGAGAGCTAATCAGAGGGAATTTGGGGGGTTGGGCCAAATGGGGGCTTTCCAGGAGCCCTTTTGGGAAGAAAACATAGCAGTCTGTCAAGAGAGTCAGCAAATGTAGAGACCCAAGGTCAATGCTGACAGAAGAGATTGCAAGGAGTCAGGCTGATTAGCAGTACTATCCTAAAACTAGGTTTGAACAATGCTGTGTTCAAACCGATTTAAATAGAGAGGATTTTTAAACATGTTGTCTTGGGAAGTATAGCTGGCTTGACTGAAGCCCAGTCACTGCATGAATGGGTTTTTACAGAAGATTTAACCCTGAATTAATGCTAACTGATAAAGAAAATTCAGATGAAAGATTCTCCTCTGGGATGCCTGGGTGGCTCAGTTGGTTGAGCGGCTGCCTTCGGCTCAGGTCATGATCCCTGCACCCTGGGATCGAGTCCCACATTGAGCTCCTTGCTTGGCAGGGAGGCTGCTTCTCCCTCTGCCTCTGCCTACCACTCTGTCTCTGCCTACCACTCTGTCTGCCTGAGCTCTCTCTCTCTCTCATAAATAATTAAATAAATAAAATCTTAAAAAAAAAAAAAAAAGATTCTCCTCATGTCTCTACAGGCTTGGTAGGAAGAGGATGGACCAGGAGACCTTGGAGGCTTCAGATCCCTCCAACTGGAGGACCCTGTCCATCTCTAGCACTTCCACCCCAATTTTTTCAGAGAACCTCCAAGATGCCCATCCTGGTGCCAGGTATTATGAATTTGAAGACAAAAAGGGGCTGTTCTTTTCCTGGGGAGCTCCCAATTTAGAGGGATGGGATCCTTAGAAGGGTTGACTCTGAGAAGAATCCTTTTTTTGCTGGGAAGGAGGGTGTTGAAACCCTCTGTTACTTCCATGTGATGATTTTCCCTTCTCCTGGGAAACATATGAGATTAACACATCATGACAATTGTTTAGTGTCCGTAAGCAGAGGATAAGCAATTTCTGCAACTAGGTCAGAGAGCATGTAATGTCTGTAATGCCCTGCATTGCTGGGAATACATCTTCTTTTTCAAAATATATTTTTACAAATAGATTAGAGAAAAGCTGCTGCCCAGTGTCCCACATGAGGGAATTGAAGTGTGTCCATAATTTCTGTTCCTATTCTCCTCTCCTCTTTCTTAGAACAGAAGCCCTGTGGGAACTACAGAGCTTTAGCTGACATTACCAGCAGACATTACCATCCTCCATGGTATGTCCTTGAATTCTAAGCCCCAGACTATTTGCATGATTAGAACACCTTACCTTCAGGTAGAGAACTGGAAGCAGTGAAAATAATAACTGTGTGTTGTTTGGCTTTTTCGGAGGGAATGATAGATGTAATACTCCCTCTGTGGGAGCCCTAAAAGTTTCATTTCATTGGACTGAAAAAAAAGTAAAGTGCTGTATTAGTTTGCTAGGGCTGCCAAATCAAATTACCATGCACTGGATGACTTAAAACAACAGAAATGTTGTTTTCACAGTAATGGAGTCCACAAGAAGTGTCAGCAGGGCCAGGCTCCCTGAGAAGACTCCAGGGAAGGATCATTCCATACATCTCTCCTAACTTCTTATGGTTGCCAGAAATACATGGTGTTCCTTGGCTTTTGGATGTATCAGTTCATTCTTTGCCTCTGTTATCATGTGGTGTTCCCTCCTATGCCACTGTGTGTTTCTGTCTAAATTTTCCTCTTTTTATAAGGATACCTGTCACTGGATTAAGGGTAACCTGAATCCAATACGACTTCATCTAAACTTTGAATACATCTACAAAGACCCTACTTCCAAATGAGTTCGCATTCATAGGCACTGTGAGTTAGAAGTAGAATCTATTTCTTTTGGGGGGACATAATTCTACCCACAACAAGTGCACTGTACACTAGTTAGGGGAAGCAGCCACAGGACAGCTGTTAGGTGTGTGCTCATTCAACATTATTCCAAAAATGTATTTATCAAGTACCAAGTACCCTTGCATACACTGGGCACAGGAGCAGGAAATGTAGCCAGTGATTCTGCAGGCACAATCATGCTTTATGTAGTGGCTGGCTTTTTGTTTGCCTGAGGCAAGCAACCTTTGTGCACTTCCAGGGCTTGGCACTAGGCAGGTGATCACCTTGGGTCCATGTTTGGTGCTAGAGGAAGCACCTTTCTTTCTTCGTCCTTGTCTTTAAAGGCCAGGTAGGGCGCCAGAGCCCACAACCTGGAGATTAGATGGCTGACCCCTCTGTTGCTTTCCACTTTTCTGCTGAGACACAGCAGGCTCCAAGGGCAAAGTGATGTGCCAGCATGTTGGAGAGAGAAGTTGTCTCTGTGTCTGCTCACTTGGAGGGAATTGTTGAAATTGACACTTTGGCCCTAGTTCACTTTTCCAGGAGGAGAATATGCTGGTTTGAATTCATTCCTGTAAGGCTTTTGGCATGCTTAGATGAATGTGATATTGCCCCTGGCCACCACCTGCAGCTCTACAAGGCACAGTTCTTTGCCTTGGTCACATTATATCAACCTCTAGAGGGAGCTCAAGGCCTTTTTCTATCTCCACAACAACTGCCCAAAGAGGATGCTCACATAGGTTAAGGATTGACTGACAAATACATAAAAGCTATAGGCTAGGTGGGTGGGAATATTTAGTAGGAAGGAAAAAGGAAAGGTCAAATTCTTTTTTTAGGGGGCTGAGGAGAGGGGAATAGTTAGTGGTTTACTCTTTATGAGTCCAGTGGGGACAAAAAAAAAAAAAAAAAAAAAAAACAAAAACCTGAGGGGTCTTTCCAGTTTGGTGGGTGGTCTCTAAAAACCTATGGGCAGCATATTGCCCATGAGAGAGGAGTATGGGCAGGATAGCTGAGGCCATTTCCCTTCTACGTTGGTGCTGAGGACAGAAAAGGAATTTTTGCTCTGATTTTTTTTCTTTCCTTTAAGTGGGAAGATCTGAGGACCAATGCTCTTCAACTAAAGTGATTAAGGGGCCATTGAAGCTCAAATTTGGGTCCAGAGAAACATAGGGCCAAAGTTCAAATTACTACTAAGTCTCATTACTACTAGTACTAATGAGAATCCACTGGGCCTGGCTGCCCCTGTATCACAAATCCTTCCAGAAGTTGAAGGAGTTGGTTGGGATTCAGGGTCCTGCTCATTTAAGACAGAAAACAGAAAGTTTGGACTGCAGAAAATGGGGCAACTCTTCTGCCACAAAGTTCACTATAACAAGTGCATGGTATTGGTTAGTTAGCCTCATGGAAACACAGTTAACTGTAAAATGAAGATAATACCTGATTAAAGACTGCTTTGAGATTTATAAGTAAGTTCATCAATATAAAAACATTAGCATAGTGTATACAGCACATAGTAAGTGTTCAGCATTTGGTAGCTACTATGACACATGCAGTTCTGGCTATGAAATGATAATGGCTACCACTAATGAGCACTAAGAAACAGGTGGTGCTAAATGCTTTGTGTTATCTCACTCAACTACATCAGCAGCTCCATTAGGTATGTTATTATCACCCCACTCTCCCAATGATGAAATCAAAGCTTAGAGAGGTTAAGAAACTTGCCCAGGGTCACACAGTTAGCAACTGTCAGTGCTAGGATTTGAATGCAGATGATCTTGAATCAGTGAATAGCAAATCCTAAACCCTTGTGATTCTGCTCTACATGGTACTGCATTAAGAGCAGATCTAGATGGGGGATAGCCAGCCTCAGCTTCTCACAGGGATTTGTGCTGCTGAAGTAGGCACTAGCTGTGCAATAACCTTCTCCTCCTTGAATTTGAGGAAGCTGATATATCTGAGTGCCACTTTTTAATCAAGGAGACCATCCATCTCCTGTTGTCATTTGATTTTTTTTGAAACAACAGCCACAAATCTCCAGGCAACACAGACATGACGCAGACAAAATGAAACCTGAGGAAGTCGTATCTTTCTCTCATTAATGGGAGAGGAGAAAACACACAGCTTTTGCCTTGAGTGTTTTGGGGAAGTGTTATTTTTAGATAAGAACATTTTGTGATTTTGTTGTTTGATTTCTGAGGAGGCTTTCTTTTTTAATTTTTTCAGTAAGTTGCTGATTCAAAACGGAAAAGTAGATTGAGCAATAACAATCAATCAGTAAAAGTAGATTGAGCTCCTCTATGTGCAAGGCATGGAAACAAAGAGGCTGTAAGGCTTTCCCCCTGCTCTTTAGATGTTTAGAACTTACTAAGAAAGATTGTATTGCTATATATGTATAGAAAATAAGGCAATCTCATCTGTTGTGGTTCAGAAGAGATAGAATAACTGGAGAGGGGGAAAACTGTACATTCTTGAAGAATGGATGAGATTATTCATTCATTTGTTCACTGAATGAGTTTCTATTGAACACCTTCTTTGTATGCAGCAGGCACTGGGAAAAGAAAGCTCCATAAAACCTTGACGTTACCCTTGAGAAGTCTGTGGTCCACTGGAAGACACAAAGTTAGAATTATAAATCAAGAAGTGCCAGGAAGTAATAGAAATTTGTACAAATAACATGGGGCCACAGTAGAAGAGGTAGTCAAATCTCTCTAGAGGAGAGAGGTATCAAAAGACTTCATGGAAGAGAGGATACTTAAGATAGGTTTTGAAGGATGGGGACTAACTGACTAGAAGAAAGATAAGGAAAGGTAGTCTAGGCAAAAGAAGCAATACATGCAAAGATTTGTGAGCTAGTGCTGCATGGGTGAGGCTATGTTTATAGATGGGAATGGTAAGAACTTTGGATGGAGTGGGGAGATGAATCTAGAGCTATAGGAGGGCACGCTTACATCAGGAAGCAATGGGGAATCTTTAAAGGATTTGAAGAAATGGGATAACTTGGTCAAATCTTAATTTTGTTTTAAAAACATGAATCACACAGTTTATTTGAGGTACAATTAAACAAGTCAGCGTAATAAATATTATAGACTGTGTCTTCCTTCTAATCATCTGTTGAATTCCTACCTGCCACTGTGTTGGTATTAGGAGGTGAGGCTTTTGGGAGATAATTAGATCATGAGGGTGGGGTCCTCAGAGATGGGATTAATGCCCCCGTGCAAGAGACTCCAGTGAGATCTCTTGTTTTCTTCTGTCATGTGAGGCCACAGAAAGAAAACCACCATCTGTGAACCAGTCAGTGAGCTCTCACTAGACACTGCATCTGCCCTGATCTTGGACTTCCCAGCCTCCAGACGGTGAGAAATAAATATGTGTTAAGTCACTCGGTCTATGGTATTTTTGTTATGGCAGCCCACATTGACTAAGGCAAGTATCATATTGAGAGTAGTTAAGTTTTCTATAGGAATTCAATGGAAAACCACTTTATCCAGACTGGACCTGTCTCTAGAAAGCTTCTTGAAAGACGAGATACCAGCAGAAATTAGCATGATGGAAATGGGAGTGAGTTAGAGAAAGACAGTTTTCCTGAAGGTGGGGAGTAGTTTAGGCATAGCAAACTGATGTGGCTGGAAGATCGTTTGGGTAGAAGATCAGATGAGATGTGTGTAGAGTGGGGAAGGGGGCTGGACAGGAATGAGTGCAGCTGCCTGGAAAGTCATCCTCAGCAGACTTTGGGAAGGACTATAAGCAGGATGTGATCAGATTGCATTTTAAAAAGAACAGTTTTGATGTTGGTTAGGTAGTGCATGGTAGGGATGCAAATGAGGAGGAAGAGGGACCTATTTGGTTGAGGAGAAAGATGATGGTGGCCTAGATCCAGGTGCTTGTAGTAGCAATCAAGAAAAGTGCATTAAAAGAACAAATACTTAGGTAAAAAGGATAGAAGTTGGTGATTGTTTGAGTAGCTTGGAATGCTGAGGGGAGGTAGAAGGTCAAGGAAGAAGAATTCATGGAGTCTGGGGGAATGATGGGCATATTCAAAGAGATGTGGGACACAGAAGGAGGTGTTTCTTAGGGGTAAACTAGACAGGGATTATGGGAGATAGGGATTCATTCAGCATGTGTTGTCTGGGGTGTGTGGGCTGAGTGAGCAAGGAAGGAGGAATTGTTATCTCAACTGAACAAACATGAATTGAGCTGCTATTGTGCCTCAGGATCTGGACTACATGGTGGGCCTATGAACCCCGTCGAAAGTATATTCTCAAGAAACTCTACAGCCTAGTGAGAGATAAAGGTAGGCACGTGGATTATTTCTCTTTTCTTTCTTTCTTTTTTTTTTTTCCTTTAGAGCAGGGAGAGGTACAGAGGGAGAGAGAGAATCTTTTTTTTTTTTTTTTTAAGATTTTATTTATTTATTTGACAGAGATCACAAGTAGGCAGAGAGGCAGGCAGGGTGAGGGGGAGCAGGCTCCCTGCTGAGCAGAGAGCCCGATGCGGGGCTCAATCCCAGGATCCTGAGATCATGACCTGAGGTGAAGTCAGAGGCTTTAACCCACTGAGCCACCCAGGCACCCAGTGCAGAGGGAGAGGGAGAGAGAATCTTAAGCAGGCTCCGCACCCAGCACAGAACCCAACTAAATCTCATTACCTTGACATCATGACCTGAGACAAAATCAAGAGTTGGACACTTAATCAACTGAGCCACCCAGGTGCCCCTGGATGATTTTAGTATAATGTTTCAGTGTGTTGATAGACCTATGTACAGAATTTGGCAAATGTTGACAAGGACATACTCAATGCAAGAATTGTGCTTGTGCTGTGGACATGGCAGTGATTGAATCTAAAAAGAGCCTTTCCTTCAAGAAGATAGCATTTTAGTGATGAAACTCGATATATACATATATACACAAAATTAGACAAAGGTTTAGTTAAGTACTGTTATGTTAGCTTAGGTTCTAAGAGAAACAAAAATAAGATACAGACCTTTGAAGGAGTATGCAGGAAGGGGCTGGTAGGAATTGGGGGAGCCATTCCTCATGGAATGGAGAGGAGAGGGAAGGAAGGCAGGCAGGTAGGAAAAGTCTGGTTGCCACGTGGCCTAACAGAGTTTCAGTTTATGGTGGGTCCCCAAGAGAAAATTGTTGGCCAGAGGATTCCCATGTCCCCAGGAACAGATTGCCTTAGTATCTTACCACTTAGCCATTGGCTAGGAGCAGCCCATGGGAAGTGTGGCCTCAGAGAATGTGTATGGGTGGATTTCAGAGAGCAACAACTGAGGTCCTTACACAATTGTACGTTAGCATTAGGACAAAGAAAAGAGTGACAGAAGTCATAGACAGAATGTTAATCCTGGGTTTTGTAAATAATTTAAAAGAGTTTTTATTTTATTCTAACTGCAGAGAAAGACAGTGGAGAATTTAAGTTGGGCAGTGATATGATTTCACATATTTGAGGAAGACCACTCTAGCTGCTATATTGGGCATGGCTTATAGGTTTTCAAGAGTGGAAATTGATTAGATGGTGATAGATGATGATGATTTACACAGTCAAGGTGCACTGATCCAATCTGAGGTTGTCAGGGGGTGCTGGTATTGTGCAAAAGGCTTCATGAGGGAGAGGTCATCTGAGCTGAGTCTTATAGGGGTGGGTTTGTAAAGCAAGTTGCAGAAAGGAGGTGACATTTAAGATAAACTTCACTGGTTCTCTAAAGGGAGGAGCAACCTCATAGAACTTTTCAAAATCACTTCACTAAAACACAGAGCCAAAGCAGTCTTTAATTTAATGCCTTTTATAGGACAGAATACAGTTTAGGAGTAACCAAGGACATTCACAGGTGAAAAGTACTTAAATCAGAGAGACAGTGTAGTTAGGGAAAGGAGACAAAACATTTCTTTTTTTATGGCAGAGAACATTAACTCAATATCTCAGAGGCTGAAGCAAAGACACAAAGAAAACACTAGTCTTCTTCCTCAAACTAGCTCTGAATCCAAACTGGAGCTGCTGTGTGCTATTTTGAAGTTGGAGGGCTCCCAGGAAGTTGGTTTTAAATGGTATTGGAGGCTTGTTTTATAAAACTCATTCCTTGCTACTTGTTTCCATGTTTTGTTTGTTTGTTTTTGTTTCTGTTTTTCATAAAACCTACACCTACAATGACAACAATCTCACAGGTCTATATCACGGACCAGAGTCAAAACAGCCAGTCACATTGTTTCATTGACCACTTCGTGGCTTCCTTCTAGAGTCTATATTCTTGTTTGTTTATTTTATTTATTTATTTATTTATTTATTTATTTATTTATTTATTTATTTAACAGAGAGAGAGAGAGCTTGCTCAAACAAGTAGGGAGCGGGGTAGGAGGAGGGAGAATCCCAAGCTGACACCTTGTTGAGTGCAGAGCCCAAAATGGGCTCCATCTCATGAGATCATCACCTAAGCCAAAATCAAGAGTTGGATGCTCAACTGACTGAGCCACCCAGGCACACCTAAATGCTACATTCTGATGTCAGTCATCTCTTTCCCTTTTTTTCTCTCTTTGCTGGCCCTGCCTTAGGTTTATACTTTTTTTTTTTTAAGATTTTATTTATTTATTTGACAGAGACACAGTGAGAGGGGCAACAGAAGGAGAGAGAGTGGGAGTGGGAGAAGCAAGCTTCCTGCTGAGCAGGGAGCGCCATTCGGGGCTCGATCCCAGGATTCTGGGATCGTGACCTGAGCTGAAGGCAGCCGCTTAAGGACTAAGCCACCCAGGTGCCCCAGGTTTATACTTTTGCAATAGATCCCTAACTCTTCTCCCTGCCTCCAAACTCTTACTGTGCATACAGGTCAAGTGACAAAATGATGGCTTATTGGGTAAAAGCAGCCCACCGGTTCATTTTCTTTTTCTTTTTTTGTCCAAAACACTTTTTGGAGTAAGATGTTGAAATAGAAAAATCAGATGATTTTACATAAAAATACACATTGTCAGTTTCTCTTGAAAATTCAAGTGAACTGGACTACACTGGTTCATACAGAGTAACAGGCAGGTGAAGCCCATTTCTTTTTGATCAGGCATCAGACTCCTCTCCAGTTTGTCATTGCTTCTCCTCACTGAAGTCTTACAACTTTCATCTTTGTTACCTGCCTGAACCTGGGGTGTATTTGAATCCCAAACACAAATCTGATCATGTCACACTCTTATTTTAAGAACCT
Source organism: Taxidea taxus jeffersonii (assembly GCA_003697995.1). Lineage (NCBI taxonomy): Eukaryota > Metazoa > Chordata > Mammalia > Carnivora > Mustelidae > Taxidea > Taxidea taxus. The sequence goes on from ML111089.1 coordinate 84,202, forward strand.
GCCCCTGTTTGTCTGTCCCATTGAGTTCAAACTCTTCACCCTAGTGTAGAAAGTCCTTCTTCACCTGGTCTCAATCTATCTGTGGATCTCTTTTCTGCCTTGTGTCCCCCCCTAGAAGCCATGTTGAAAGGCTGTGCCATACCATACATCTGTGTCTTCTGTCCACTGTGAGTCCCTCCTTTCAGCTAGGATTCCATTTCTTTTCTTCTCTAGCTGGTGAACATTTATTCTTTAGCCTTGGTTGAGATATAAATCCTCCTCTAACTTCTGCTTTCTTGTTACCTGGTTCTTCTCCACTCCCTTAGCATCTCAGGCATACATCTGTTAGGAGACTTTGCCAGTAGTGTCTGGTCAATCTGTCTCCTCCAGACTACACAAACTTCACGGTTCTGAGCAATCTTTTCTTTTGGAGGCCTAGTGTAGGATAGGTACATAGTGTTCAAAAAATAATTGCATCAAGATTGGAAAATTTGGTCTTCCATTTCCTTACTTGTAAAAGGACACCTACTGTTTCCATATCGGGATTATTGTGGGAATCAAATGACCTAATATCCTTTATACAAGTATTTGGAAACTGCAAAGAAATACTTAAGAATGAATGGAATTAGTATAGAAAATGATATAGTCCCAACTTGTTTAAATTACTTGTCTAATACATGAAGAGAACAATGACCTAGAAGGTTGGAGGCCTGGATTATAGTTCCCATTTCCTTACCAATTAGTGGAGTGACTTAGAGCAAGTACTTTTGCTACTCAAAACCTTGGTTTCCAGAGCTATGTTTTGAAAATTTTAATATACTTGTTCTTTTTTCTTTGTTTTTGTTTTCCTAGAATAAGACATTTTTCCTGTTCTTAAAACCTTAATTCTTACTCATTTGATATGTTGTATTAATCATAATAAAATAATGCATATGCAGTAATTAGTTTTTTCATTAAATATACGAATCAATGACAATAGCTATTGTGTGGAGCTGATTACTAACATTTTCCTAACCTAGAATTGTTTTCATTATTTAATCAACATTAACAAATGAAAGTTTTAGATCTCAGATTTAGAATGTCTCAGCAGCTATATTAGGGTGCTTCACTTGGCCCATGGAGTCTTTAGCTCTATATTTGCAGGGTAATGCCAGACTGCTTCCCATGGTACTCTAAAGTCACAAATGTGATTGATGCATTTGGGGAGTGGACTCAGAAGCAGAGGGAGTGTGGAGGAAATGAGGAGTATACTTGGAGGGGAAAAAAAAAGCTCATCCTTTTTTTATTTTCTAAATTGCAGCTTATAAAGTTGATTCACTGACTGCTGGTTTAAGATGGTGTCTGCTAACAGCGCCTGGTACAGCTTCCCTGTAATGTGCAGTAAAATACCCAAGAAGGTTTAGAAGACAATATAAACTCAAAATACAGCCATAAACTTGGACTGACAATCAACTAAAGCCTGGATCTAGGAGGATTTTTTTTTTCTCCCAACTTTAAGGTCAATGAAAGTGAAGAGAAGAGCATTGTTGCTTGGCTTGTGTATACTCTATAGGGATTTTTCAGTAGGAAAGAGGTGGGAAAGGTCATTATCTTTCTTTCATTGTCTACATTCTGGGATTATGTATGCCTGAAAGGCTCCCCAGGTGGAAATTCTTGTCTACCCCAAACCCTAGAATATGACCTTATTTAGAAATAGGGTCTCTGAAGATATAATTAAGTAAGGACTGAGATGAGATCATACTGGGTTCAGGTAGGTTTTAAATCCAATTAGGGTATTCTTAGAAGGGACAGAATAGGGCATACTGAGAAAATATCACCACATGAAGAATGAGACAGAGATCAGAATAATGTGGCCACAAGCTAAGAATGCAAGGAGCCACCAGGAGCTGCAAGTGGCATGGAAGGTCTCATTTTGATTTCGGACTTCACAACTGTGAGAGAATAAATTTCTATTGTTTATATGTCTATAAATTTCTATTGTTTATATGTCTATAAATTTCTCACAACTGTGAGAGAATAAATTTCTATTGTTTTAAGCTACTTCACTTTTTTTTTTCACTTGTGAAAATTTGTTATGGCAGGCCTAGGAAACAAATATAGTGGGAATTTTGAGTTTATAGGTTTGAAAAATTAAACACGGATTTTTGCTGATCCCCATACCTCTTCCTCTCTGGCAACCACCAATTTGTTCTCCATATTACAAGTCTTTTTTTTTTTTAATGAAATAAATAAGTCATGGGGATTAAAGTATGGCATATAGAATATAGTCAATAATATTTTTATACACTTATCATGGTGAATATTTTGTGTTGTATACAGTTGCTGAATCACTATGATGTACCCCAAACTAATTTAATATTATATGTCAGCTTCAATTAAAAAAAAATTCAGGCACCTAAGGTAACAAAAGTGAATGAGTTGTCCAGGAACAACACCGAGAGAAACTAGAAATATGGATTTTATTTCTGTTTATCTATCTATCATCTATCTATCTATCTATCTATCTATCTATCTATCATCTATCTATCTATCTGTCATCTATCTATCTATCTATCTATCTATATCTATTCAGTATTGCACCAATTTTATTTTAAAAATGCATCTGAGTGTGGGCAGCCAGCTCGTCACTTCCTGTCTGTTCTTCAGAGCCACCCTTATGTTGCGTGGCTCTTCTATTTTATGAGGCAAGTTCTGGTCTCTCTCCTTTTTCATAATTTAGTTTACTACTTCAGATATGGTTATTCTTGAAAATCAGTTGAACAGCATCTGGAGCTTAGAAGGAGGGCTTCAATGGCAGTAATGCATAGCATCTTGAGGTGGAGAAAATAAAATCTCTGCACCTTTGCTGGGGGGAAGAAATATAGAAAGTCCCTGGTAGTAGTACATGTAGGGAACTGATGGTTATTTTCATATTCAACAACTGTTCAGGTTAGCAGAAATCCAGAAACAGCTGGGGAAGAATTCCACTTCAGTCTATTAGAGTCACAGTTAATAAAGCCTGTTACAATGTTGAACTTATCTAGGAGCTGTGAACATTCAACTGGTGTGAAGTTATACCTTACAAAATAGGAATTGGCCAGAAGGAAATTGAGGTCAAGAAACATTCATACTGGAGGTCTTCTGGCAAACATTGGGGTTTAGTGCATCTTTTATTTAAGGATGAGAAAGCATAACATGTGAAAAATATGAACCCACACAGTGACAAAAATCACAGTGTGGAAACTCGGAATAACGATTTTTAAGATTACTATGAAGACTCAGAGGAACCAGACTATGGACTCCGAGAAATAAACTGAAGGTTTTATTGGGGAGTGGATTGAGGGGATGGGTTAGTTTGGTGATGGGTGTTAAGGAGCACACATATTGCACAGAGCACTGGGTGTTATATGCAAACAATGAATCATGGAACACTACATCAAAAACTAATGATGTACTATATGGTGACCAACATAACATAATAAAAAAATACCACTTTTTCTCACATAAAAAAAAAGACTCAGAGAAAGAACAAACCCTTACCAAAGATCCGCTGCAGGAAATATCTTTTGCTTTTTTTAGGAAATTATTTGGCATTCTTAGATGAGATGCAAGGAACAATAGCCTCTTAAAAATAGGACAAATGTCATAAAGAAATATAGAGTGATATGTAAAAGGAACTGGGTTAGATAAGGAATAGTTTCTAGGATACTAAAGTTTCAACAGTAGAATTACAGATAGCATTAAGAAGCAGTTAAGAGCATAATTGAAATTACAGAAAATCAGTGTGACATGAAACAAATTTTAGAACTTTTGGTGTATTGAATGTCAAAGTGTCTTTTATTAGAATTGCATTTGTGGATTTTTAACTGGGTAAAAAGCTAATGTGCACTATATTTATCAGTGTTCTCAGAAACGGAAGCAATGGGATGCATGTATGTATACATATGAAACCTGTTTTAAGAAGCTGGCTCATATGATTATGGAGCCTGAGAAGTTGCAACATCAGCCATCTGCAAATCGGGGCCCAGGAAATCCTTGGTGTGGTTCTGGGACTCAATGATGTAAGTTACAGCAAGGGCAGGAGAAGATCCATATGCCAGTTCGAGAAGTCAGACAGAGCCAGTCCCTTTTTCCTCTTTTTGTTCTATTCAGGCCCTCAACGTTTGGTTGATGCCCACCCACCCTGGGGAGGGTCATCTGCTTTACTGTATACTCATCCAAATACTAATCTCATCCAGAAATACCCTCACACACACAGAAACAGTATTTAATCTGGGTACTCCATAGCCCTGTCAAATTGACAAAATATTAACCATCACTAGCCCACTCCTTGTCAACCTGGCAGACTTGTATGTCTCCTTAAACCAAGTTGAATTTCCAAATAAAGACAATAGAAGGGTCATAATTCTGCCTAACATGAAACAACTCTTCTGAGCTGAATGTAACCAAAATTTCACTAACTCCTTCTCCAGAAGAGGAGGTAAAGTCCTTGAGTGATATTTACTTTTGTCTTTTATATCCCATAACTTAAATGCCATAATGTAAAACCAACAAAATTTAAGTACTATGACACAAAGTCAATATATTTTATGTTGCATGGTAAGGGAATATGGAAGAAAAGGAAACAAAGTAATTGATATATCTAAAGAGGCATTTTAAAAAATTAATTTTATATGTTATGTTAGTCACCATGCTATACATCATTAGTTTTTGATATAGTGTTCCAAGATTCACTGTTTCTGTGTAACACCCAGTGTACCATGCAATACATGCCCTCTTAGTACCTATCACTGGGCCAAACCCTCCTCCCTCCTTTCTCCACTCTAAAACCCTTAGTTTGTTTCTCAGAGTCCACAGTCTCCCATGGTTCATTTCCCCCTTTGATTCCCCCCCTTCATTTTTCCCTTCCTTCTTCTAATGTCCTCTGCTATTCCTTATGTTCCCTGAGTAAGTGAAACCATATGATAATTGACTTTCTCTGCTTGACTTATTTCACTCAACATAATCTCCTCCAATCCCATCCATGTTGATGTAAAAGCTGGGTATTCATCCTTTCTGATGGCTGAGTAATATTCCGTCGTATAAATGGACCACATTTTCTTTATTCATTTGTCTGTTGAAGGGCATCTCAGCTCTTTACATAGTTTGGCTACTGTGGATGTTGCTTCTATGAACATTGGGGTGGATATGACCCTTCTTTTCACTACATCTCTATCTTTGGGGTAAATACTCAGTAGTGCAATTGCCAGGTCGTAGGGTACCTCTATTTTTAACTTTTTTTTTTTTTTAAGATTTTATTTATTTATTTGTTAGAGAGAGAGAGCGAGCACAGGCAGACAGAGTGGCAGGCAGAGGCAGAGGGAGAAGCAGGCTCCCCTCTGAGTAAGGAGCCCGATGTGGGACTCGATCCCAGGACGCTGGGATCATGACCCGAGCCGAAGGCAGCTGCTCAACCAACTGAGCCACCCAGGCGTCCCTATTTTTAACTTTTTGATGAATCTCCACAATGTTTTCCAAAGTGGTTGCACCAACTTGCATTCCCACCAACAGTGTAAGAGGGTTCCCCTTTCTCCATATCCTCTCCAACATTTATTATTTTTTGCCTTGTTAATTTTTGCCATTCTAACTGGTGTAAGTTAGTAACTGGTATCTCAATGTAGTTTTGATTTGAATCTTCCTGATGGCTAATGATGATGAACATTTTTTCATGTGTCTCTTAGCCATATGTATGTCTTAATTGGAGAAGTGTCTGTTCATGTCTTTTGCCCATTTTTGGACTTGATTATCTGTTTTTTGGGTGTTGAGTTTGAGAAGTTCTTTATAGATATTGGATATCAGCCCTTTAAAACTCGACCATTCTCTTACACCATACACAAAGATAAACTCAAAATGGATGAAACAGCTCAACGAGAGACAGGATTCCATCAAAATCCTAGATGAAAACATAAGCAGTAACCTCCTCAATCTTGACCACAGCAACTTCTTTCAAGACACGTCTCCAAAGGCAAGGGAAACAAAAGCGACAATGAACTTTTGGGACTTCATCAAGATAAAAAGCTTCTGCACAGCAAAGGAAACAGTCAACAAAACAAAGAAACAACCCATGAAATGGGAGAAGATATTTGCAAATGACACTACAGATAACAAGAGGCTTTGTATAACAGGCACATAGTCAAATAAGGAGGAAATACCCATGACAATTCTAGTTCTAATTTATGTAACCAGTTGCAGCTGGCATTTATAACTACTTTCTTCTACTATCTGTTCCATATTCTCTTTGCTTTCTGCAAGTACTCAGCCAGTTATGGTATTTACCTGGTGGGGTGACCCAAATTTTCATTTCTGCCCCAGTAGGATTAGGGTCACTAGTAATTCTGCCTCATTTGGATTGTTGACATTTTTTGTTGAACTTAATCATAAAGAATGGTAATACTAGGAGATATTCTAAGGGATTTTTCATATTCCAGACATATTCTTCTTTCCTCCATTGTGGAGAAGTAACCCAAATTCCTCTTGGTAGTAGGACCAAACACCCCAGCTAGTGCAGTAACTGGCTTTTATTCTTTGTCTGTTTATTCAGATTCAGGAGGACCCCAAAGTGTTTAGCTGGCAGCCTTAACTTCTATTTCAGTGAACTCACTGCTGTTTCTCCTGGTGGAAATATTTCTCCCTCTGCAACTAAGATGCTAGGCCATCAGAAGAGCAATATGTGGTGAATTTTTCTAGTGGATCACTAGGGATAACAGTGAGTGATACCACTCTTATCTCCATCATTTGATCCCTGGATCCTTTGATCCCTGGATCTAGGCTATGGAGAGAAACAGCACCATAGATTGAACTGTAATTCAGAACATATTCAGCTTACTGGAGAATCTTGTGTCAGCTCTGAAGGATACTGTCACTTAGCTGGCATTGCAACTGAGTCTCTAAAAGGCCATTCCACTGTTCTATCAAATCAGCTACTTCAGGATGGTGGGGAACATTGTAAGATCAGTGAAATATATGAACATGGGCTCACTGCTACATTTCTTTTGCTATGAAGTGAATTTCTTGTTCAGACACAATGCAGTGTGCCATACCATGACAATGCCTAGGGGATTCTGTAAGTCCGCAGTTGGCAATTTTAGAAGAAACACTGCATGCAGGGAAAGCAAATCTGCATCCAGAACAAATGTCTATTTCACTAAGAACAAAAGGCTGCCCATTCCATGATGGAAGCAGTCCAAGTAATCAACCTGCCACAAGGTAGCTGGCTGATCTCTCCAGGGGAATGGTGCCATATCAGTGGCAGATTGAGCACTCAGAAGTGTTCATAGCTAGGATGTCTGTGGTAAGTGGAAGACCATGGTGCTGAGCCCATGCATATTCTTCACCCATGAGACCATTGCTACTCTGTTCATGAGCCCATTGGGCAATGACAGGGGTGGCTGAAGAAAGAGGTTGACAGTCACAAAACTAGGTGATCTTATCCACTTGATTATTAAAATTCTTGTCTGCTGAGGTCATTCTTTGGTTAGCAGTCACATGAGATACAAATATCCTCACATTTTTGCCCATTTGGAAGGGTCTGCCCACATACTTCTGCAAATTTCCTTGACACTGATTTTCTAGTCGTATTTCTTCCAAGTCTTTAACCATTCAGTAAAATCACTGGCCAGTCCATAAGTTGGTATATAATTGCATATCTGGCTGTTTCTCCTTCAAAGCAAAGTAAATAGCCAGGTGCATTGCTCAGAGTTCTTCCCACTGGGAAGATTTTCCATTACCACTGTCCTCAGGGATATCACAGAAATTCACATTAGTGCTAGAGCTGTTCATTTTTGAGTGGTGCCAGCACATTGTGCAGAACCATTTGTAACTAAGCCTGAGTCTTCTCTTCCTCTGTTAACTGATTATAGAGGCTTCCCCATGAGGTTATAGATGCAGGCAGAGAAGAAAGAAAACAGTGTAAGAGGAACAGGGACCTTGGACATTTGGGTCACTTGTTCATGTCATTTACTTGTGTCCCTCAGGACCAACTGTGGCCCAATCATATATATTCCACTCCCTTTTGATGATGGAGTGCAGGTGTATACTCTCAATGTTATGATAGGGCGGGTCAGATCATATACGGCTTGTGATGGACAGCCCAGGTTGCAAAATAACTTAGTGGCCTATGGTTAAGCATTTAATCTTTATTTTTATTAATTGTCCAGTAGCAAGCCAAGAAATATTTCTCAAAGGAAGCATAGTTATATACAGCGGATGGAAGGGCTTTGCTCCAAAATTCTAAGCCTGGTGCCATGATTCACCTTATAAGGGCCTACAGAATTCTCCAGGCTGCATCCCTGTCTGCCACTGGCACTCCAAACACCATTGAATCGGCAGAGTAGCTTGCATTCTGGACCTATTGCAGAACCTTTTTCTTATTCTGAGTCTCACTCAAAACTGGAATCATTCAGGTAGAATCTGTCCATGATTGATGACCACTTTAAATAACAACTCATACTATTCTGTTCAAAGACTGGGTAATTCTTACTAAAATACTGAAATGTTTAAAACACCTCTGAGAAGATTAATAAACAACAATGAAAAAATCCATTTTGTCTTTATAAATGTAGAGTGGCAGAGAGTGACATATGACCATTTGCAATACCACAGAATGTGAGTAGTGATTTTATGCATCTTTAAAATTTATACGGGGAGCCTGAATTTTTGGAAAGATATATAGCACCCACTGCCAGATATTATCTGTCATTAAGCCACTTTTTATTTTGTCTTCCATTCAGAACTATGAACATGTCTGAGTTCTTTATGCTTAAAAGCAGTATATGTTCCATTATTTCAAGCATATTAAAATACATAGAAAAAGTGGAAGACATAAACAAAAGGAGCTATTTGTGGTTGTCATTAGTTATATATTTGATTATCATTATTTTTGAAAAGTTACATTGTACATCTTATTCTTTCTTTGTACTTGTTAAATTTTCAAAAATTTTCTACAGAATGAAATTTACTTTCTTAAAATGGAAAGAAAGTAGTCAGTACTAAAAATAGTTATGTTTAATTTTAATGTCATAACATAATAATTAAAAACATGCACATTTCAAACTAGAAGAAAATACCTCAAAATATTAACATTAGTCTTATCTGCATAGTAAAAATAAGAGTGGTTTTGTTTTTCCTTTCTTTGTTTGTCATAAAGAGTCTCATGATTTTTAATTATAGAAAGCAATGAAAAATTTAAATAGAAAGAATGCATTCAACAAAAAATTTTGTGAAAACCTACTGTGTGATAGGGTTTCTGTGACAATAGACATGAACAAGACATGTACAATACCTTATGCCAAGAGTTTTCATTTTCATGAACTAATGTTTTATTAATTGTCCAAATAAAAAATAAAGGATTAGAGGAGTCACTTCTCACTGGTGGAGAACATTTGTATGATGAGCTCTTTGGTCAGTAAGAATTGGTTTGGAATACTATCTGGCTTACTACACATATGCTGCTGGGAAGCATGGCAAAGTTCTAAAAGCATGATCTAGAAAGCCAGACCTGTATTTGAGTTTCCCCATTTACTCCAGGTTTGCTATATAAACCCAAGAATTAAATTGTCCAGGCCCCAGTGTCCCTATTTTTACAATGTGGAGACTAATTTTGAACTGGTTGTCATTGTGAATCAAGTGAAGTATGAAGAAGTGTATATCACAATGACTGTGGGGGGGTCTCTGATGCATGGGAATTTCTTCTCTCTTTGCTTTTACTTCAGGATTTTTTAAAAAGATTTTTATCCAAAAGATATAGTGAAAAGAAGGGACACATGCATCCCAATGTTCATAGCAACAATGTCCACAATAGCCAAACTGTAGAAGGAGCTGAGATGTCCTTCAACAGATGAGTGGATAAAGAAGATGTGGTATATATATACAATGGAATACTATGCAGCCATCAAAAGAAATGAAATCTTACCATTTGCGACAACATGGACAGAACTAGAGCGTATTATGCTTAGCGAAATAAGTCAACTGGAGAAAGACAACTATCACATGATCTCCCTGATATGAGGAAGTGGAGATGCAATGGGGGTGGGAGTTAAGGTGGTAGGAAAAGTAAAAATGAAACAAGATGGGATCGGGAGGGAGACAAACCAAAAGAGACTCTTAATGTCATAAAACAAACTGAGGGGGGTGGGGGGAAGAGGGGTTGGGAGAGGGTGGTGGGGTTACATTATATGTTTAAATAAAGCTTAAATAAAAAAAAAAGAATAACAAACCTTTTGTTTTAAGCTAATAACAGCTTAACTTAAATTGCATTAAAAATTTCTACTTATTAACATTCCCCCCACAATTGATGTTGGGGCACCAATTAATATCTTTTTATATTGTGTATTCATTGATGTAAATTATAGTAATAATTATTTTCGCAAAAAAAAAAAGAAGATGTGGTTCATATATACAATGGAATGTTAATCAACCATCAGGAAGGATGCATACCTACCATTTACATCAGTGTGGTTGGAACTGGAGGATGTTAAGCTAAGTGAAATACAATTTTCATATGACTTCATACAGAGAAATACAATTTTCATATGACTTTACTCATATGTGGAATATAAGAAATAGCACAGACGATCATAGAGGAAGGGAGGGAAAACTGAACGGGAAGAAACTGGAGCGGGAGACAAACCCTGAGAGACTGTTGACTCTGGGGAACAAACTGAGGGTTACCTAAAGGAGAGGGTAAGAGAATGGGCTAATGGGATATTGGGTATTAAGGAGGGCACATGATGTGATGACCACTGGGTGTTATATGCAACTAATGAATTGTTGAACACTACAACATGTACTAATCATGTACTATATGTTGGCTGTTTGAATTTAAATTAAAAAAAAGAAAGAAAAAAGAAAGATTTTTATTTATTTGAGAAAGAGAGAACATGAGTGGGGGGAGGGGCAAAGGAAGAGGGAGAGGGACAAGGAATTGTTTCTGGATGACAGTCTCTGTATCATACTGGCTTAATTCTGAAGCATGCCTGGATTCTGTTGACATGAATACATCTGGTACAGAGGAGACTTGGTGGTCTTAGTTGATCCTCTTAGGGAGAATCATTCAAAGTAAGACCAGCCTTGCAAGGCTCCTTGGCATGAATTTCCCAATGCACCTGTTTTCCCACAGTGTAGGACCAGGGAGCCTTTATCAATGTTTCATTTTGCCTTTGAAGTATCTCTGGGTAATTGATAAAGAAAGTTTACTCTATGCTATCGATCTACTGAGGATTTAATAGGAAGCTCAGATGAGTAAATAGTAATAGGATTATAAAGCAAATATTCACACCTGCTTCTACATGATGCTGTAGATCCTCAGAAGAATAAACATGTAATTCCATCAAGAGAAGACAGGAAAGGATTTCCAGAGGAATTCAGAAGTAGAAGAGTTTTCCTTTGGGGAGGATATAAGTCTATTATACTTAAAAGTATTTTTCTTACCTCTTTTCCTCTCTCCCTTTCTTCCTTTCCTTCCTTCATTGCTTGTCTTCTACCCTTCAACAAATACTTATTGAGTGTTTATATTAATAACATGTACCTACATTCAAATATTGCATGGAACATATATACACAAAAAATATTAACCAGGTTTCTTTCTTTCTTTCAAATGCTGGCAGCCCTATATGTAACAAATATTAGGAAATGAAATTACAGGGACAGACAAGGTTAATAATAGTTTATAAATCATCCTAAGGTGTTTGAATGTCTTGCAGTCTATAATAGGGGGCAATTGAAGTATGTTATTCAAGAAAACAACAAGACAAGATTAGACATTTGTAAAGATAATTCTGGTCACTGTAGGATAAATGTACAAGACAAAGGTAGAACCAGAGATAGCAGGACCAGGTGAACACCTGACTTAGTAATAGAGGTATGCTGGAGAGATGGAATTAACATAACCACTTGGCAAAGATTCAGAAGAGATTGAGTGTGGGAGGTGAGAGAAAAGAGGAACTTCAGAGTGACATCCCTGTCTTCCTTGAATGACTAGGTCAACAATTCTGCCCTTCTGCATGTTTATGTTTTCAAGAGGTTGAGATGATAAAAGACATATATTTTTGCATCCATTTTATTGCATGTAAGCAGTTAGAAACTAGGAATCTTCCCCAAGCCATCCACTTTCGACCTTGCTCTTAAACAAGATTGATCTCTCATTCTAATATCCCTAATCTCATGTAATTGTAGCATGGAAAGAAGAAGAAGCTAGACTGAAATTGTTCTTTGCAGAGACAACTATTTTACTGAAGTCTGCTTCTCTTCAATCTCTTCTAGTCCTGCATGGGAAGATCACCATCTCTAAAAATTCAGTGAATTTTTGACACACACACACAAACTCCAGATATTTCTGAGCACCTGTGTGAGTCCCTACATATTCAAAATTGAATGTTCGGTCACCTAATCTCATATCTCAGCTGAGAGATTTTCTTTGGCATTTCATAGGTCTTCAGCCCAATGTGTTCAAATTCATGCTTGTATGAGATAACATCCTTGAAGGTGAAATCCTCAGACATGGAGCTTTTATTATGTGCTGTGAATAAAGTAGGAAAATCAGAATTTGCTAAAAACAAGTCTTATTTGATCTGCTTTCATGGATATATGAGAAGCAAGTGAAATTTAAAACATCAAGAGAATGCAGATGGATGTTGCTAAAAAATGCTTTTTCACCATGCCTTAGAGTTTGCAGTGTCTTAAATATATTAATGTGTCATTCTCAAATCTTGTTTGCTAATAATTTAATTGCAAAAACAAAGTCTCAAAAAAGAAAATAATATACACATACAGTATGTGTGTATGTGTGAGTGTGTGTGATTGTACACATATAGCACTGAGGCTTTCAAATGGATTATTACAACTGTGTAAAGAAAAGAAACAATTATAAACAGATACCTAGATGATTTAAAAACAGTGCATTATGATGAGGTGAGGTCCTTGAGATGTTTTGAGAGAAAGGGCTATTATTAGAGCAATAATATTTGGAAATAATTGACTCATGACTCTGCAGCAAGCTAGAAGAGGAGTAGGAGGGGCACAACACTGTGTAACAATTCAAGGTAAAATGGTACATTAGCAAAGGAATTAAGATACAGTAGGCATGATACCAATAGTATAATTCCACATCTGGGAAGGAGCGATAAAACTCTCATTTATTAGCAGAGGAAATAGATGGTCTGGCTGAGAGCAATAGAAAGGTCTTATTTTATGTGTTGTTGGGGGAAAGGAGATGGAAAAGCAAAGAAATGAACATTTATGGAGCTCATACTGTGCATTATCAGCTATGCTAAGAATGTATATTATTAACTCATACATGCAACTCATTGAAACCTCTTAATCAACCACATCCTGCAAGGACAGGTTTTATCATCTATACAGATGAAGAGACTGAGGTTTATAGGGATTAAGAAAATTTGTACTTCTCACAAATAAGTGAAAAAAATGAGACTTGAATTTGATCTTTGTCTCAAAAGTTCATGCTTTTTCTATTCCACCAAACTGCTGATTCTGATTTATATTGGGACACTAACTACATCACTACAGGAAAATTAATATCATTGCTTTTTCTCTTACAAAGTATTTTCTACCCTGACTCTCTGAAGGCCCAAGAAAAACATTTTTATTCTATTGTTGTTACCATCTTCTATTTGGGATAATGGGTTAGTGATTTAAACAAGGTCACCAGTGCCAAACCTTTCCCTAGTCTGGATATTTCTTCTCATCATCAGAGAAGAGCTCCATATATATTTTTTAGGTATTTATTTATCTATTTATTTAGTTCAGATAGCCAACATAGAGTACATCATTAGTTTTTGATGTAGTGTACAATGATTCATTAATTATGTATAACACCTAGTTCTCATTTTGGATTAGGGCTTCAAATCTGCATGAACAATCCAGAAACCTCATACTAGACATTGTTGTAGTCAATGCAAACTGTTCTGGGATCAAGTTTATTTAGAGGAAATGCTGAATACTATGTTTTACAGGTAAAAAATATTGTCATCAGAGAGCCTATTACATGTTCTGGGTTTTGCTTTATGTTTTACATTTATTTTTTTTATTTTTTATTTAAATTAAATTTATTTAACATATAGTGTATTACTAGTGTCAGTGGTAGAATTTAGTGATTTGTTTTTTAACTTAATTTTATCTGCTATCTTAATTTTAGAAATTAAAAACTATTTATATATCACATAATTTCAAGGTCATAAACTTTGTGTAATTGGTACAGGGGCCTGTATAATATATTCAGCTTTGGACCAAATCAAAATCATTATCTATTATTATAAATAAAGTTTTATTAAAACATAGCTACCAGAGCACTGGGTGTTATACACAAACAATGACTCATGGAACACTACATCAAAAACTAATGATGTACTATATGGTGACTAATGTAACATAATAAAAAAAGTAGCTACCCACATCTATTAATTTAGTATTGTCTGTGGCTGTTTTTGTGATACATGGCAGAGTTGGGTAGTTGGGACAAAAGCATTATGACCCACAAAGTTCAAAATATTTACTAACTGACCCTTTTCAGCAAATGTTTGTGGACTCCTGGTCTGTGACAACAGGAGATACTTGAAACTTACATTTCTTTCTTTCTTTCTTTCTTTCTTTTTTTTAAGATTTATTTATTTGTTTGAGTGAGAGAGAGAGAGAGAACTTGAGCTGGGGAGAGCGGCAAAGGGAGAGGGAGAAGGAGGTAGAGAATCCTCAAGCAGACTCTCCAATGAGTGTAGAGCTAGGACAAGGCTTAATCCCAGGACCCTGAGATCATGACCTGAGCCAAAATCGAGAGTCCAATGTTTGACCAGCATCCTATCAATCTTACATTTCTAATTAGGGTTCTATAAATGGCACTTCTATAAAACTTCTGCTTACTGACATCTGAATTTTCTTGGGTATTTCTTCATCCCCAAATACTTATTTATTTCTACAAGAAACTTATTTTTGTTTTAAAGAAGTAGAAACATTTCTTTAAAATTCTCACCAAAATACCATGATGAAATTGTTTTCTCCACTTCGGAAAGGAAATATATTTAGGCATAGAGACAGTATTCATTAAAAAAGACAAAGTCTGGGTGCCTATCATGGTGTCAGGTGCTGAATTATGTCATAGAGATGAGAAGGGATCAGAGGAGATGGAATTTCTGAAGTAATCTAAACAATAGGAAGCTGGCCTAAAAATACATACATGGGCTAATGGAAAAGAATTGAGAGCCCAGAGATAAGCCCTCACATGTATGGTCAACTGGAATTTGACAAGAGAGTCAAGAACACTCACGGAAAAGGATAGTCTCTTCTGTAAGTGGTGCCAGTAAAACTGGACAAGAGAAGAATGAAATTCAACCCCTCTCTTATACCATTCACAAAAATTAACTCAAAATGGATTAAAGACTTAAATACTACTTGAAATAATAAAATTCCTAGAAGAAAACATAAGGAAAGTGCTCCTTGACATTGGTCTTGGCATTTATTTTTTGGATATGACACCAAAAGCACAAACAAAAGAAGAAAAAATAAACCAGTGGGACTACATCACATTAAAAGTTTCTGTACCACAAAAGAAACAATCAACAAAATGAAAAGGTAAACTATGGAATGGGAAAAATATTTGCAAATCATCTGTCTGGTAAAGTGTTAATATCCAAATATTTATATAAAAAAACTCATGCAACTCAATAGCAAAACACTGATTTTCAAAAGGGCAGAAGATCTGAATAAGTATTTATTTTTTATAAAGATTTTATTTATTTATTTGAGAGAGAGAGAGAATGAGAGAGAGAGAGCATGAGAAGGGGGAGGGTCAGGGACCACGATGCAGCACTCGATGCCAGGATTCCAGGATCGTGACCTGAGCTGAAGGCAGTCACTTAACCAACTGAGCCACCCAGGCACCCCTGAATAAATATTTTTAGAAGAAGGCATATAAATGATGAACAAGTACATGAAAAGATGCTCAGCATCACTAATGATGAGGGAAATGCAAATCAAAACCATTATAAGATATTACTTCATACCTATTAGAATGAGTTTCATCAGAAAGACAAGAGATAATAAGTGTTGGCAAGGATGCAGAGAAAAGGAAACTCTTTTCCAATGTTGGTGGGAATGTAAATTAGTGTACCACTATGGAAAACAGTATGGAGATTGAAAATATAACTACCATCTGATCCAGCAGTACCATTTCTGGGTATATATTCAAGGGAAGTGAAATCAGGAATTCAAAAATATACCTATGCTCACATGTTCATTGTGACATTTTTCACAATAGCTATAATATGGTAGCAACCCAAATCTGTTCATCAACAGATAAATAAAAAAAGAAGATATGATACATATACACATGGAATATTATTTAGTTACAAGAAAGACAGACCTCCTGCCATTTATGACAACATTGCTAGAACTTGAGGGCACTATACTAAGAAAAATAAATCAGACAGACAAAAATATATATACTGTATAATTTCACTTACATGTGGAATCTGAAAAAGCTGAACTCATAGACACATAGAGTAATATGGTGGTTGCCAGGGGCTGAAGATGGGGAAAACGGGAGATGTTGGTTAAAAGGTACAAAATTCCAAACATAAGATGAATAAGTTCTGGGAATCTAGTGTATAGCATAGTGATTATAGTTGACAATACTGTGGTAAATACTTGAAAATTGTTAAGAAGTTTATCTTAAATGCTTTTTTTTTTGCAAAAATCTTCTCTATTACAATAATATTCTTATTAAATGTTTGGTAATTAAAAAATTTTTTTTATAAACATATAATGTAACCCCACCACCCTCTCCTGACACCCCTCCCCTCAACAAAAAAGAAACCATAATTATGTGATGTGACATAGTTGTTAGCTAATGTCATGGTGTTAATTATTTTGCAATACATACATGCCCCTTAAATTTATACAATGTTATATATGAATTATATCTCAATGAGGAGAACTAACCTAGCCTGAGAGAGCTCAATCTGAATTACAAAAGTTGCCCCAAGTCATACATTTAATAAATAGCAGCCTGAGGGTTTAAACTCAGGTCTAGTTGGTTCCAAAGCTTACTCTCTCTCTCTCTCTCTTTTAAAGATATTATTTATTTGTTTGACAGAGAGATAGAGATTACAAGAGTAAGCAGATGGAGGGAGAGGGAGAAGCAGGCTCCCTGCTGAGCAAGGAGCCCGATGCAGGGCTTGATACCAGCACCCTGAGACCATGAACTGAGCCAAAGGTAGAGACTTAACCCACTGAGCCACCCAGGTGCCCCTCCAAAGCTCTCTTTACATGATACTTGTGTTTTGCAAACTAAGGAATGTGCACCCCCCACTCACACTCCCTATGCGCCAAAAATAGACAAAGATACAGAGTAGCATGGCTTCAACTTTAATAGACAGTGTATGATTTTAAACAAATTTTTACATTAAATAAGTCTGGACGTTTTAAGAAGGAGAATGCCAAATTCAAATAAATATTTAAGATAAAACAAAAGACTTCAAATAAATTAAACCTTGCAGTGCCTGAGACCCTAGGAATGGAATATTCTCTCTGGAATACTCTTACAGTAAGAAGAAAAGAGAAAAAAAATCAAGTCTTTGGGAAAAATGTGCACAAAGGGTAACCTCATAATAGCTAAGATTTAAACAGAGAGAAGAAAAAAAGATAAAAGTTTGGAGAAGAGAACCCTCAGATGCAAACTTGAAAATGACTTTCACAAGTGTCATTGGTCAACTTGCCATTGAGATGCCTAATTAAGACATCTGCTAAAGAGTTACCAATTGATGGTGGTCTCACTGTCACACCATTTTAATTGACATGCTGTGATTTCATTCCAGATTAACTTCATAAGTGGTCCTCCTAATAGAAAGATCACTTAAATTAAGAGTGGGCTGTAAATGGGGATTTGTGATGTTAATAAGCCTGTATAACTTTTGTGTCATTTACATACATTTCCATTTTTCCCAATGAATATTTGCATATATTGGAGGATGCACTGAAGGCTTCGCATGGGCAACATTAGTATGGTAATAAGCATGCAACTGGCACAGTGTCCAAAGAGTCATTTCTCTGACCTCCCTTCTAATATGTATTTTAAAAACTAGAGTTGAACAAATTAAGTGCTGCAGTGATATAACTGACGCTCCACTTCATGTTATCTTTCATGTTACTTGGGCATAATATTTTGTAATGGCAGATTGGAAGTCCCTGAGAAGCTAGAGTTGAAATGCTTGAATTGAGTCCATAGCAATGGGATGGATGGTTCTTTTGCATGGTTTCATTAACAATTGTTTCTTTCTTAGAACAGAAGGACCAAAATTTCCCTCATTTTCTTTCTATAATAATTGGACTTTTTCTTTCTCACATTACTTCAGTTCCTGTATCCTGCTCACCATATCAAATATTGACATAAATTTCTCTAGCATATCTCACCAAAACCAACTCTAAAGGAATGAGCAATACTTTATACTGCAATGCTCCTTTGATTTTGCAGTTTGTCATTCAGCATCAAGTCAATGTGCCTTGGGTAAAGGATTTCAGATCCACTTTTTGTAATTATTTTAAACTGCAAAATGAAATAGGGACAAAAGAAAGAGGCCCTGTTGTGTCACAAGATCCAGAAAACCTGTCATAGAAGCTTCATCAGTAAGCAGCAGCATCCTATAAAATTCATATCTGATAGACTGACATGACACCTTGGTCAAAGTCAAGGATGGGGAAGACACAACAGGAGACAATATCTACTAGTAATTTGCTCATAGACAGTGGGAATAAACAATGGGAATGTTCCCAGTCTTCCAAATGTTCACAGATAACAGGGAAGATTGGTAGGGACAGAAAGGACTGCCAAGGGACATAATATCACCAGAATGTCACTAGGACAACTTCTATTATGAAGGAAATATTTCTGTGTACCACAAGAGGCAACACCTTTGAGAATTCTTGAGGGTTTAGGTTAAGGTGTAAAGATCCTGAAATTGTTCTACTTTATTATTACAGCAGACCATGGTAGTCATGTATTTTTGTGTGTATCCAGTATGCTTTCTAATCCCCTTTCTTCTGATTCCTTTGCGGAACCCCTCCCTTAGCCCCATGGGCTTGTTAGGATATGGTAATCATTCTGTTCTTACCCCCAGTTAAAGAAGGGGCATGTGGCACTGGCTGACAGAAAACTCCATCCCTCTGGGCAGAGTTATTGTCTATATGTGTGTATGTGTGACCCAAGCAGGATCAACCAGTGTCTTTCCTAGCATTAATATGTGGAATATGGAGAGTTTTGTTCTCCCTTCTCATGGATACTGACAAACTAGGAAGATGTAGGTTTAGATATGCAGGTAGGTATATAAGAACATTTCATTAGATAACCCCAAGTAATGCTGAAACATGGAGAGAAAGACAAAACCTGAGATATATCCATGCCTGTGATCTCTACTCATGTAAAATAAGAGAATTCCCTTTTCACTTCAACTAGTCCATGTTAGGTATTGAACACTTGAAATCAAAGCCAAATAAGGCTCTAAAAGGAAAAGGAAAAGAGATGTGCAAACCAAGGAATGCTGTAAAAAAACAAGTGTTAGTGGCATCACAATTCCAGACTTCAAGCTCTATTACAAAGCTGTCATCATCAAGACAGTATGGTACTGGCACAAAAAGACACAAAGATCAATGGAACAGAATAGAGAGCCCAGAAATAGACCCTCAACTCTATGGTCAACTCATCTTCGACAAAGCAGGAAAGAATATCCAATGGAAAAAAGACAGCCTCTTCAACAAATGGTGTTGGGAAAATTGGACAGCCACATGCAGAAAAATGAAATTGGACCATTTCCTTACACCACACACGAAAATAGACTCAAAATGGATGAAGGACCTCAACGTGAGAAAGGAATCCATCAAAATCCTTGAGGAGAACACAGGCAGCAACCTCTTCGACCTCAGCCACAGCAACTTCTTCCTAGGAACATCACCAAAGGCAAGGGAAGCAAGGGAAAAAATGAACTATTGGGACTTCATCAAGATCAAAAGCTTTGGCACAGCAAAGGAAACAGTCAACAAAACCAAAAGACAACTGACAGAATGGGAGAAGATATTTGCAAACGACATATCAGATAAAGGGCTAGTATCCAAAATCTATAAAGAGCTTAGCAAACTCAACACCCAAAGAACAAATAATCCAATCAAGAAATGGGCAGAGGACATGAACAGGCATTTCTGCAAAGAAGACATCCAGATGGCCAACAGACACATGAAAAAGTGCTCCACATCACTGGGCATCAGGGAAATACAAATCAAAACCACAATGAGATACCACCTCACACCAGTCAGAATGGCTAAAATGAACAAGTCAGGAAATGACAGATGCTGGCGAGGATATGGAGAAAGGGGAACCCTCCTACACTGTTGGTGGGAATGCAAGCTGGTGCAACCACTCTGGAAAACAGCATGGAGGTTCCTCAAAAAATTGAAAATAGAGCTACCTTATGACCCAGCAATCGCACTACTGGGTATCTATCCTAAAGATACAAATGTAGTGATCCAAAGGGGCACGTGTACCCGAATGTTTATAGCAGCAATGTCCACAATAGCCAAGTTATGGAAAGAACCTAGATGTCCATCAACAGATGAATGGATAAAGAAGAGGTGGTATATATATACAATGAAATACTATGCAGCCATCAAAAGAAATGAAATCCTACCATTTGCGATGACATGGATGGAACTAGAGCATATTATGCTTAGCGAAATAAGTCTACTGGAGAAAGACAACTATCACATGATCTCCCTGATATGAGGAAGTGGAGATGCAATGGGGGTGGGGGTTAAGGTGGTAGGAAAAGAAAAAATGAAACAAAATGGGATCAGGAGGGAGACAAACCAAAAGAGACTCTTAATGTCATAAAACAAACTGAGGGGGGTGGGGGAGGAGAGGTGTTGGGAGAGGGTGGTGGGGTTACATTATATGTTTAAATAAAAAAGCTTAAATAAAAAATAAATAAATAAATAAATAAACTTGTAAAAAGAAAAAAAAAGGCAAGTGTTAGCAAAGGATAGAAGGCCAATGAGCTGACAAGAAGTTTGGCCATATTCTGACAAGGGAATAGAAATTTAATCAATTTTTCTAGTTTTTCTTTTGTGAATTTTGTTCCCATAATGTCTTTTTAAATGTTTAATTATTTTGGGGCAGATGTCACAATACTTAACATCAAATCCTTCATCGGGTATGTGACAAGCATCCCCCTTACTGCCTATTGCACCACGCAGGGCTCTGCACTCCTAAATTCTCGTAAATTGATGTGAGAAAGATTTGAGAGAAACCAATTTGAGAAACAACATGACATTATGGAAAGGATATTGGATTTTTAATTAGGGTCTAAGATGGGAATAAACATTTGACATCCCTATGGGGGTATTTACTTTGTTGTTCTGGGCCTTAGTTTTCCAATATGGACATTGGAATTAGAAGAGTAATTATCTTTACTCACACGGTTTTCACATAGATTAAATAGTGTTCTGTAAAATGTATACCATCCAGCACTGAGAATAATAGGTTCTTAGTTAATGATTTATTTCTTGTTTTCAGACAAAGTTCATAACAATGTTGATGGTATTCAGAGGAGATAGTGAAACTATTCAACCCCTATCCCAAAGCCAAGGCAGAACATTTCCCAGGAGCAAGAAAGGAGTGGAGCTATTAATTTATTTTTTGTTGAGTGTGTGTGTGAAACACATTTTGGAAAGCAGTTTCAGGGTCATTGTTGCAGCTCTTTAGGTTAAATCTGAGTGTTGTTTGGAATATTTTCTTCTTGGGAACTTCCTGTAGTTTTGTACAGTCCTACCGGACAAGAAGGGGCAGGGAACCAGATGCTTAAAACTAACTCAAAAGAAGAACTCTAATCTCAATAAGTCAATGAGAGCCTTCTAGACACTTTGTGCACATTAACTTTATTTTTTAATGACACACACAGAAAAACCAGTTTTTATTAATATTTCCACATATAAAAGAGAAATACAAGTCTTGAGAAGTTAAGGAATTTACTGAGGACACACAGCAAAAATGAAACTAAGGTCAATATGATTGCAAAGTGTATTTTTCCCTTTCCATTCTGCATGCCATGAGAACTGATGTATTATGGGGGTTAACAAGTGAAGAATGGACTGTCTGCATTATTAAATCCAGGCCAAGAGTCTTATCAACAGTCACACCTTGAGAAAGCCAAAGGCTGAAGTGTTATTTGTCCTTCCTTATTCTTTAGATGAGGGTACTGGTGCAGAAAAATAGGGGGTTGGACTGAGGGAGTAGCTTGATTGTCAAGGGGGAAACAGTGGCTCACAGCCCTGGAAACTGAGTACCAGGACATTCATTTTCAGGCTCTGTTGGAACTTGGCTACCAGCTTTGCCAGGCCCAGGAGATGTGTCAATGAGCCATTTACATGACCCTTTACAAAGTTAAGCCTATTATTTGGCCCTTGGTGCTGGCTTTTTAAAAAGTCCTTGACAGACACAGTAGGAATAAAATAGTGTCCATGGCATATGCCTGAGGCCTTCTTAAAAATGAAAAGGTGAAGTCAGACAGAAAGTAGTGGGTTTTGCATGGAGAAACACTAAGTATTACAGGTGCATGTTCAGTCTCATCCTCTAACCAGGGTTTCCCCCAAAATAGGGTGGAGTTCTGAACCACCAGCACTGGATAGAAGGCACCAATTAATAGGACTGGTCTGACACAGGCAACACACTCCTCTTCCACCAAGGGAGAATTCCTCTTAGTTAAGAATACCGTGGTTTGTTTCTGTGATGTCAAGAGACCAACCTCCTGAGGAAGATGCTAAGATGAACAATCACCTAGGGGTACATTCCCAAATGAGTTATCTATATGAAATCAAACCTGCTCTAGAAATGGGAGGAAATGCCCATCAGGGGGAGGACACTAAGCCTGTGGTTCTCAAAACCTGGGACAGTTATATTTCTGCTAGAGAACCTCTGGAAATTGTTCGAGATGTTTCTGTTGTGATGACAAGGGGAGGAAGTGCATGTGCTATTGACATCCATCTGGTAGCTAGAGGCTGGGGATGCTACTTAATATCCTACAAAGCACAGGACAGCCCCTACAATGAAAGATAAACTGGTTCCAAATGTTAACAGGGCTGAGGTTAGGAAACCCTGGTCCAGAGGCCCAGGAACTAAGTCAGAAAGTCAAACTGGGTTTGGAATCACCAAGGAGAGGGGCAGGAGGGATGCCCAAGGGTCAAAATTCACAGAATACAGTGTATCCTAAAACAGAACTATACCATGACCTGCAGATGGGGGCTGTTGCTATTGACCGGCTAAACCAGGTCTCTGCCACTGCTGGGTTCCCTGTTGTAAACTGTGCCTATTCTTTTGTGTGCCTGTGAGATTTCATTTACCATTATCTACAGAACCATCTTGAGAGCAGCAGCTCAGGAACAAGAGCCAGATGGAGATGATTTGTAAGTAGTAGTTCCTTAGCATGGACTTTAGTCCTAAAGTGTTTAGGTTCCAGCTGTACCACTTATAAGATGTGTCTTATACCATGGCCATTAACCTCTCTTTTCCTAACCTGTATTTAGTGATAGTAATAGTTACACCATAAACTGATTTTGAGGATTAAATAGGCAATATACATAAAGAATCCAGAAAGCTTTATAATTAGTTTAATAATAACTATTATTCTAGTTGTGATTACTATGGGGACACGATAGAACATCTGGGTTGAGGTATTGAGAAGGGTGCACTGGGCTCACCAGCAAGCAACCCTGGAGAATCCAAGGATGGGCATGAGGCAATGGGCTTAGGAAGAGGGTGAGCACTCCAGGGATTTGTTATGTTGGTAGTAAGGAATATAGATTGCCAAATTGACCCTTCACAAAGTTAAATTTATTTACTTGTCTGACAAAGAAGAGACACATTACTTAAGTGGGAGTTATGCAGATCTCCCAGAGCAGAAATGAAAATGGGTAAATAGATCACAAAAAATGGGGAAAGTATATTAAATAAGGCTGTCTTGTGAGTTCAGGTCTTTGATTGAATCAGGACTGTGAGCTTTTCATTGTGGTCACTTTCATGTTTCACAGCATCCCTGATGCCAGGAAGACTGATATAAAATTCTAGCTGCAAATTCAGTTGACAACTTCATGTGAAATTGCTTAAAATTTCAGAAAGTTATTCTGAACAATGCCAAGAAGTATTGAACTAGCTATGTATTGCCCATTGTGGTAGTTGGCTTCCTTGGAAGCAGATTCTGAAATGGACCTTTTTGTGTAGTCTGATATTTGTGCAGATGTATCCTTGGGCACCCAATCCATAAAAGAGAGAAAAAATACTCCGGTTTCCCTTCAAATTGTAGAAATCTTTCACCTTTTACTAAAGAGAGAACAAAACAGGAATGGGCAGAGGGTGAAGGTGAGTTGGGATGTTGGCCCAGCTTTGAACAGACCCAAGGACACTCTGGAGGTAGCTAGGGTGGCATGTCAAGGTTGTTCTCTATTGGGCTGAGATGACCAACCCTTTATACTCCCTCATTGATCACTGAATGTGGGCAGCCAGAGGCTGTCTTCAAAGAGGCTGACAGTTGAAAGCTATCCACCCCCAGGAACAAGGTCTTCACAGATGGAGGATCTGGATAGTATAGTATAGTATTCACCAGCCCCTGGTCTTGGCCTGGCCTTGGGTTCACTGCATGCTTAAAATAAATCTGAAGTCAGTGCAAGGCTGAGAACTGGATTAGGGAGGGTAAGAGGCTCACGGAAGCCTACATAACTGCTCACCAATCACCTGGGTGCTTAGACCCAAACTCCTGCCTCACTCAGCCTTTCCTAGAAGTGCACATGGACATGGTAGAGAACACGGGACCAAAACCAGACTTGTGATAAATGGATAGGTCAAGATGCCTCAACTCTTTTAGAAAAGGCATGTGTTCTCAATGGGCGTAATTTGTAAAAGTGAGTCCTTGGGGCAGGGGGTGGGGTGAAGAGATTGTATTCTTTTCATATAGAAAGCACATAGACAATAGCCAAACTGTGGAAAGAGCCAAGATACCCTTCAACAGATGAATGGATAAAGAAGATGTGGTCCATAAATACAATGGAATATTACTCCGTTATCAGAAAGCATGAATATGCAACTTTTGCATCAACATGGATGGACCTGGAGGAGACTATGCTAAGTGAAATAAGAAGCAAAAAAAGTCAATTATCATATGGTTTATTTATTTAGGGAACATAAGGAATAGTGTGGAGGGCATTAAGAGAAGGAAAGGAAAAATGAAGGGGAGAAATCAGAGGGGGAGACAAACCATGAGAGACTATGGACTCCAGAAAATAAACTGAGGGTTTTAGAGGGAAGGATGGGTTAGCCTGGTGATGGGCATTAAGCAGGGCACATATTGCATGGAGCACTGGGTGTTATACACAAACAATGAATCATGGACCACTATATCAAAAACTAATGATGTACTTCATGGTGACTAACATAACATAATGAAAAAATAAATAATAAATAATAAATAAAAGTTAATTAGTTAAGAGATACCTGGCTGGCTCAGTCAGTAGAGCATGTGACTCTTGATCTCACGATGGGTGTACAGATAACTTAAAAATATTTTTTAAAACATTTAAAAAATAATTAATTGAAATTAATGAAAAATGATTGAAGATGATTCAGTTGGGGAGATGGTGTTCTGGGGCTCAGATAGCTGTTTTCTTTCTTGATATGGGTGCTGTGACATGTGTGGATTCCATGTGCAAAAGCTCTTGACCTGCTCAGTTGCAGAAGATACACTTTCCTATACCTATATTACACTTCAACTTAAAAAATTGAAAATAAACGATTATTTTGGGACTGCAAAAAATTCATTTAAAAATTTAAAAAAAGCACAAAGAACACATAAGTAGATACACAGAGTAGCTGTGGTGTTAAAATTTAATGAGAGGTGAACAGGGGAAAAATGTCTAAAATGGCTCATGGAGGAGAAGCAATCATGGAAAAAAGAATGTTTAACAGAATACAAAGAAAGGGAGAAAAGGAATCTCTAAACTCTAGTTGTTTTTTATTTTATTTTATTTATTTATTTGACAGAGATCACAAGTAGGCAGAGAGGCAGGCAGAGAGAGAGGAGGAAGCAGGCTCCCCGAGGAGCAGAGAGCCTGATGCAGGACTCGATCCCAGGACCCTGGGATCAT
>RCUC01166082.1:0-28247 GCA_003697995.1 Taxidea taxus jeffersonii
CTCTCTCTCTCTCTCTCTCAAATACATAAAATCTCCCCCAAAAATAATAAAATAAAATAGAAGAGGAAAAGGACACCTATCTCAAGATGGGGTAAGGATTAAATGAAACCGTATCCAGCCAGCACTGTGTCCTATGTAAATAATGCTATGAATGCTATGGTGAGCACTATCATGAGGTGGCCATGATTGCACAGGAGAAAACACTAAGGTTCAGAGAAGTGAAGAAAAGTCACTAAGGTTACATAACTATGACATAGTAGACTGGCTTTTATTTTGGTACACTGGCTTTTAAACACACAAAAATTTGACTCCAAATCTCGTGCTCTTAGCCCAGTATATGTATGACTTGTTTGGCTTTGCCATCCTCAGTGTGTGTGTGCTTTGCAGTCAGACAGATAGAGATGTAAATAAGTGATGACTAGCACACACAAGCAATGACTCTAGACAACTGAACTCATTTTGCTGGGTCTTGGCTTCCTCATCTGTGAGGATTAAAAGAGAGTTTATATATATATACACATACACACATATATGCATATATACAGACATATATGTGTGTATACACACACACACACACACATACATATAAAGCAGGTAACACATGGTGCATCGTAACATGGAAGATGTTTAACAGATGGTCGTTTTTATCCTGAATTTGTAAGTCCCTAAAACAAACTCTGAGAAAAGGGTTCAGATGCAGGATCTTATTTCGAGGTGATACTCATAAGTACAAATAAGGAGGGGCAAAGCAAGACAGGGAAAGGAGATGGTCAATAAGGGATGCATTAGTGGCTCAAGCCCATCTAGACTGTCTGAGAAGGGTGCCTGGGTGGCTCAGTTGGTTAAGCCTCTGCCTTTGGCTCGGGTCATGATCCCAAGGTCTTGGGATCAAGCCCCACATCGGGCTCCCTGCTCAGCGGAGAGTCTGCTTTTCCCTCTGCCCTCCCCACCTCATTCTCATTCTCTCTCTCTCAAATAAATAAAGTCTTTCTTTAAAAAAAAAAAAAATAGATTGTCGGGATGCCTGGGTGGCTCAGTTGGTTAAGCGGCTGCCTTCGGCTCAGGTCATGATCCCAGTGTCCTGGGATTGAGTCCCACATTGGGCTCCTTGCTCAGCAGGGAGCTTGCTTCTCTCTCTGCCTCTGCCTGCCACTCTGTCTGCCTATGCTCACTCTCTCTGAAAAATAAATAAATAAAATCTTTAAAAAAAAAAAAAGATTTTCTGAGAAAATGTGTGAAAGCCAGCTCAGAATCATCCCATTAAAGCTGCAGTTCTCAGACCTGAGGACACAGAAAAATCTCCTGGAGGGCTTGTTAACACAGATTGCTGAGCTCCATTCTCAGAGTTTCCCATTGAGTAGATTTGGGATGGGGTCCAAGAATTTGTATTTCTAACAAGTTCCCAGATGATACTGATATTGCTGGTCCAGGAGCCACACTTTGAGAACCACTGCACTAAAAGATGGGACGCTAAGGGTAGGGGGAATCGAGCCACTGACTTGTCCCCTATTGATTAAGATGCCCCATTGTTGGAGAATGAAACTATCACACACATATTTCCGGTGACCTACAGGTTGACCTACAGAAGTGAAGCAAATTTAAACAGCACAAAAGCAAGTTTTCAGGCACAGCAAAAGAGAAACAGGTGCTACAAGTAAGAAGCCACTGTGTCCCACAGCAGCTGATGAACCCAGGTAAGCTGAGGGCTTGGGGCAGGGCACCAATAGTGTCTGCTATATTTTCTCTTCATTATTGTTCCTCTGTTTGTGGCCATTATTAGTCTCCAAACCAAAAGGCTATAGTCTCAAGGTCATTGGTGGAAAAATCTCTGAACCCAGTGGCTATAAAGGTGGAAAACTCCCTCACCCTGAGGCTGGTGGCAGCCATGAAGGACTCTTCCAGGTCAGTAATTTCTTCATCGAATCAAAGAAATGAGGAGGAGAGGAGTGAAGCAAGGCCAGAGCAATTATCAATGAGTGACTGCAATGACCATGAGACCCACTGTGACCCAACACAAACTTCTGACCCCACTGAGACACATCCAGGCTACGAAGAGGACACATTTTGTATGCAAATCATGCAGAGCTCAGTGCTCTCCCACATGCTCTTTGTGCCCTGTGGAGAAAATGGTTAACATTGGTGATAAAATGGGACTGCTCCATTATTCTGTTCTGCATGTACATTTAATTGTCAACATTGCAATAGCTTTAACTGCAAATAAGCACAATCTCATTGCCCATCAATTGTTTGATGGGAGGAAAACAGGCAATTTGGAGATGATACTGAGATGAGAAACATCATTATTATCTTTTTGTATGAGGTTTTGTTTTCATTCTTCACTTTCCTTGCCCTCTCTCAGGGATTATATTTTTCCACAAATTCAACATTAAAATACTACAGCCAATACAAAGTATTCCAGCATTCATCTCAGTCCTGGGGGTTTTATTTACTAATTTCAGATATCTGTAGTAGCATTTTTTCCTCAAAACACTTTATATCTCTTAATCCATTCATCCTCATAACAGTGCCTTGAGCTTAGGGTTCTGGGGTACTATTTGCAAATGAGGAAACTATGGCATAGAATAGCAAACTGACTTGTCCAGAAACTGACTGGCAGTGATAGAACTGATTCACATTAAATTGCAGTGTGTTGCATTTAATTTTGTTCACGCTGTTAGAAAATCTTTGGATATACTAATCAATGAGTATAGAGAATTCCTAATATACTCCCTCTTCCCTTTATTCAAGCTCTGCTTGAATTTATAGCAGAGCTCTGCTCAACGGCCCAACGAACGTATGCAGTTCAAAAAATACATTATCCTTGGAGAGTTCCACAAGTTCCCAGAAGAAGCAGGAAGGAAAGTAGAAGAGCAGAGATGAGGTATCAGAAATATGTAGCAGAAACATAAAAGAATAAGACAACCACCAAAATAATAATAATAATAATAATAATAATAATAATAATAAACAAGGAGGGAGACTCTCCCCAAACTGGAAGAGGACTCCCTCTTATTCAAGATGAATGAAAGAGAGAGCTGTGTGCTAATGCAGCAGGGATCCAGACTCCCATCTCCTGGCATTATAGCCAAGGTGAAAGCAACATGCTAAGAAGTCCTGTGGGTGCAGGATACCCTATGTCCAGACCCTGGACTCACAAAGCTTTTCACAGCCCCAGCATATTCAGGAAGCAACAGTGTCCCAACACTTGAAAGAATCATGAGGACAAAAGCATAGGATGTCTCAGCTTAGAGACAGATGGCCAGTCAGCAAGATCTCCTTAGGTCCCAAAGATCCCTTAGGTCCCAAGATCTCCTTAGGTCTCAAACATGGCATTGGGTAATACCTGAAACAATGAGTGAAATCCATGAAGTAGAGGCCAAGGTTAGGGGGCAGCATAAAGGGAGAAACCTCAGAATGGCTGAGTATTAATTGTCTAGCAGAGGAAGAGTGACTGAATTACACGATATAAAGTAAGCGATATTTCACGCACCTGGAGTTTGGGGCTAAGCTTCAAATCTGTTATGGTGTCTGCTATTGCTCTGGTACCATCAACATTCTTGAACCAGGGAGAGTCTTAGGGAAAAGAAGAGAAAGTGCACCAGGGTGGGTCAGTCGGTTAAGCATCCAACTCTTGATTTAGGCTCAGGTTATGATCTCAGGGTTGTGAGATCAAGCCCTGCATTAGGTTCCATGCTGAGTGTGGAGCCTGTTTAAGATCATCTCTCCCTCTCCCTCTCCCTCTACCCCTTGCCCTGCCCACATGCATGCATGCTCTCTCTCTCTAAAAAAGAAGTGAAGATTTCTCTGACTCTTCCATCCCAAAATGCTGATGCCCCCTCCTGGTCTTTCCTCTGCTGCCTTCTGGTTCCATGGCTGCATCCTCCTGGATGCTTGCTCACTACCACCTTCCACTACCACCATCAAGACACCACCATGTAGTACCGACTAGATCATCTCATAATTATTCTCAGTCTTCTCCCCACCCATGCCCTAGGAGCTGTAACACACAAACTTCCATCAACGTAACTTCCATCAGAAGCAGCCGATCACTCTGCAGAAATTCTCAGATTAGGATGCAGGAATGGAGAAAAGCAGGGATCAAATTGGAGAGGAATGATGGTCAGGTATGAGCTACTAAACCCATCCAAAAGAGACATGGGCTTGAACACTACTACCCCAGCAACGTATAGAAAGAGCATCTTCAAACTCTAGACATGGCCATTGGGGTGCTGTAGACATAGGAGCCAGGCAGGACAAAAGGTTCAGAACCACTGCATTATGTTAATTCATAAAGATTTGAAACCATGGTAAGCCAGGAGAACAGACTAGATCCCAACTCTACCACTTACATCTGTGTGATTTCAGATAAGAGTCACAGATAACTGTGCTCTTACACAGTAATACTCACCTTAACAGCAGGAGCATCCCATCATCATCCTCACCTCTCCTACTACTACTTGCAGCTAGGACTTGCCAATAGTCTCTCACACAAGAGATCCTATTGTAAGTGTCTCTAAGCTGCACGCAAACTGTCTGTAGCATCATTTTGATCACTGGGCTTTATGGCACAGGGAGCTTAAATGGCTTGCCCCACAAGAATTTCCACTGCAAACGAAGAGAGCAAACCTTGTAGTATGAAGTGAGAGCTCCAAAACACACTGCTATACTGCATAGACAGGTATGTGGAGGATTGCAGGAGACAGTCCAGGACTGGGTTCCATATACTAGAAAGCCATGCAAAGGGGATATAATCATGGGAAAACCAAGTTCCTTCAAACCCACGGAGTACTGGTCAGGGTTCTTGGTTGCAAATATGTAACCTATCCCTGAAAACCCAAGCAGAAAGAGAATTTACCCAAACGATGCTGAGTGACTGAGAGTCACAGAAGGACTGACAAACAAGATGAGGGTGAACACTTAAGGGCAGTGAGCTATAGTGAGGACCCTGCGATTAGAACAATCCACTCAAGACCCACCACCAACACTTGCTGGCCCCAGCCATTGACCAGGGCTCATCAAGCTTTGCTAGCCCAGACACTCCCTGCCATGCTGCCTGAATGATTCAGTCATGGCCACCAGGAATAATGTCTTTGTCTGACACATACCACCCACACCCCACTTTCTGCCTCTCCTTCAAGTTCTAAGGACTCATTCAAAAGCAGTTGATCGGCTGCACTTAGGTCACAGGCTCAGTCCATATCCTGCTAGGGATCTGTAGCTGTCAGCTATTTCATAGTAACGCTGTATAACAAACCTCCCCAAAACTCTAGAGCTTACAGCAGCAAGCATTTACTTCCCTGGCTCACTAGAGTTCAGCTGGAGTAGCTTGGCTTCAGACTGCAGATCAGTGAATTCAGGTCTGCTCCATGAGTCTCTCATCCTCCTTGGACCAGAGGCTCTATGGAGCATGTCTTCCTCATGTACAATGTCATCAGGGCAAGCGAATAAGCTGAAATACATGATGTTTCTTAAGGCCCTGGTTTTAAACTAGCATACTACCACTTCCACAGATATTCCATGTGCCAAAGCAAGTCACAAGTTATGGGACCAGTCCCAACACCAATAGGGAAATACATTCTCCCCACTTTAATGGGAGAGACTGCAAAATCACATGATAAAGGGCATGGATGGACATAATTCTAACATAAAAAGTGTATTGTGAATTCCCTCTATTACAGAAGCCAAAAATAAGGAAAGTGCTTCTGCTCCCCCAAGAAGTAGAAAGGGTTTTCAGCTTCTACTCAGCCAAGATCAAGCAGAGTCACTAACTCATTCCAGGGAAGAGGCCTTCCAGAGACAAGGGGACCAGACTAAGAAACTCAGAAATGAGAGATCCTCTCATTTCACACAGTGAGTTATCATCTCAACACAAGGTCCAGCTTAGGGTCAAAATTTTATTGCAAGTTTTTGAAGATGTGGATTTATTCATTGTGTCTCAGCCTATGATACCCACCCATTGTGTTATTTCCCTGGATGATTTTTTTTCAATTTTTATTAGAAATGACAGCTCTTTTATTAAAAAAGTAGGAAATATTATACCAAAGAAAAATAAAAGCAACAGTAATCAGGTGTTAAAGGATATGAAAGTCCTATCCTGTGATAAAGAACCTAATGTGTCTTTAGAGGATTTGTGGTTTGAGTGGTTTATTAAATCTGACACCAGGCCTACAATTACCACCAATTATTTGGTCATAGTGTCAGTTCCATTTAAAGTGAGAAAGATAGTGATGGCAACAGCTTATTTTTAATAACTGATTTCAGAGAAAACCATTTTCTGTCCAATTGCTACTTCTTCACCTCCTGATCTCCAAATAAAAGACTTGTACCTGTGGGGTTACTGGCATGAACCCCAACCCAGGAAAGCAGTCACAAGATGCTATTATGGGCTGTCAGTAAGTTATATATTCCCTCCACTGCTCATGCATCCTACAAACACAGAGGTGTACCCACCTGGTGCTTGCCCCTGCAGTAAATTCCTCCTGAACATGCTGCATTCAGCCAAAATGCTGAATCTGGAAAATCCTACCATATTACTAAGAGGGCTTCATCCTTGGAGCAGGAAGACACTTCATAGTGTTTTGTGTGGTGGTGCTTATGTATGAGGAAATGCATCCTTCCAGGTCTACGAATCCACCCCAACTTTATGCATTTAATAAAGAATTAGGTGCATTTATCTGGTTGCTTATCTTGAAAGGTGTGGTCCTTTGGTTGAACAAATGGCTTTCAAGTACCAGGAATACTGGCAGACCAGCATCTTACCCCTCATGTGTTAGCTCCTGCCACTGGGAGAGTAGAATTCCAAATTTAAATTTAAATACAGTTGCCAAATTTAAATGAAGTCACTTTTTTAAAATCCACATTTCTCTGAGAAACAAACTGAGGGTTTTGGAGGGGAGGGGGGTGGGAGGTTGGCTGAGCCTGGTAGTGGGTATTAAGGAGGGCACGGATTGCATGGAACACTGGGTGTGGTGCATAAACAATGAATTCTGGAAGACTGAAAAGAAATTTTAAAGAAATAAATAAAAAAAAATTTTAAAAAGGAACCACAAAAAAAAAAAAAAAAGACATGTCTCCAAAGGCAAAGGAAACAAGAGCAAAAGTGAACTTTTAGGACTTCATCAAGATCAAAAGTTTCTGCACAGGAAAGCAAACAGCCAACAAAACAAAGAAGCACCCAAAGAATGGGAGAAGATATTTGCAAATGACACTACAGACAAAGGGCTGGTATCTAAGATCTATAAAGAACTCCTCAAACTCAACACTCACAAAACAGATAACCATGTCAAAAAATGGGCAGAAGACATGAACAGACACTTCTCCAAAGAGGGCATACAGATGGCTAATAGACACATGAAAAAATGTTCATTATCATTAGCCAACAAGGAGATTCAAATCAAAACCACATTGAGATACCACCTTACACCAGTTAGAAGGGCCAAAACAAGACAGTAAACAAGTGTTGGAGAGGATGTGGAGAAAGAGAAACCCTCTTACATTGTTGGTAGGAATTCAAGTTGGTGCAGCCACTTTGGAAAACAGTGTGGAGATTCCTTAAGAAATTAAAAATAGAGTTTCCCTATGACCCTGCAATTGCACTACTGGGTATTTACCCCAAAGATACAGATGTAGTGAAAAGAAAGGCCACCTGTATTCCAATGTTCATAGCAGCAATGGCCACAATTGTCAAATTGTGGAAAGAGCCAAGATGCCCTTCAACAGACAAATTGATAAAGAAGATATGGTCCATATAGACAATGGAGTATTATGCCTCCATCAGAAAGGATGAATACCCAACTTTTGTATCAACATGGATGGGACTGTAGGGGATTATGCTGAGTGAAATAAGTGAAGCAGAGAGAGTCAATTATCATATGGTTTCACTTACTTGGGAGCATAAGGAATAACATGGAAGATACTGGGAGAAGGAGAGGAGAAGTGAGTTGGGGGAAACTGGAGGGGGAGACGAACCATGAGAGACTGTGCGCTCTTGAGAAACAAACTGAGGGTTTTGGAGGGGAGGGGGTTGGGGGTTGGGTGAGCTTGGTGGTGGGTATTAAGGAGGGCACAGATTGCATGGAGCACTGGGTATGGTGCATAAACAATGAACCTTAGAACACTGAAAAAACAAATTTAAAAAAACCCACATTTCTTTATTTCAAGATACAATCTCTCACAAATTGCATCAAATGTATGTAATTGGTGGGTATTAAGGAGGGCATGTGTTGGGGTGCCTGGGTGGCTCAGTTGGTTAAGCCACTGCCTTCAGCTCAGGTCATGATCCTGGGGTTCTGGGATCAAGTCCTGCATCAGGCTCCCAGCTCTGTGGGGAGTCTGATTCTC
This sequence comes from Taxidea taxus jeffersonii, assembly GCA_003697995.1. NCBI lineage: Eukaryota > Metazoa > Chordata > Mammalia > Carnivora > Mustelidae > Taxidea > Taxidea taxus. Next base: position 8,341 of record RCUC01166082.1, read on the forward strand.
CTTCTGACCTTCTCCCTTCTCGTGCTCTCTCTCACTCTTTCTCTTTCTCTCAAATAAATAAAATCTTAAAAAAAAAACAAAAAAACAAAAAAGGAGGGCACTATTGCATAGGGCCCTGGGTGTGGTGCATAAACAATGAATCTTGGAGCACTGAAAAAATAAAATTATATTTTAAAAAAACAACAACAAATGTATGTAATTTAGGGACTAAGTATTTTATACCTTACTTCTAATTCTAGGCACTCATGTTTGATATTATGTTCAACCCCCTGACCCACTCACCCACCCAACCTACAAGCTTTTGCTTGACTTGGCTTCAGTTTTCTCCCTACTCTCTTAATTTATTTTTATGATTATGGAATTGAAAACACAGCAACAACAAAAAACCAGAAAGCATAAATTTAAGAAGTTTCAACCATCCAATCCACTAAGGTGACTGGATAAATAAAGTGTCAAGATTCAATTTTGACATAAAGAGTGACTACTGGGAAGAGACTCAGCTGAGGTCATCTTTTCCAAATGTTGTCAGTTGTGATGGAGTGGGAGAGAAAGGAGAGATGAGGGAAGGAGGAGGACATCAGGAAGAAGTCTGTATATTCTTATTTAAACAGACAAGCAAACAAAGACTGAGAGGACCTTTAAACCTTTTGGTAAAGGCTTCTCACTTGAGGCAACACATGTCATTGTCTGTCTCAAGCTCCGAGCCTCTCTTCAGTGTGAACACAGCTGCTTCAGGAGAGAGAGACTGAAATAGAAAACCAGCCATGGTGATGAAATGTGACAACTTGCTTGAGAAAAGACATGTTTGATGTGTTTCCCAACTGGATGTTTCTAAAATTTATGGCAGTTTCAGACAAGATTTCCGAAGAAATCCTTTCTCTTACTCATTTCAAGCCTCTGAATCTATAATACCCTTTATCACTGCTACAGAGAGGCACCAAAGAAAGTTTCTTCCTCACCAGTTTCACAAATTACATTTCAGTCTTCAGAAGATGTGTCTCTCCTTGGCAAACTTCAGTGTCTCCCGCAGATCTCTGTCACAGATTACCCTCATTCATCTCCCCCAGCATTGTAGGTAAATTACTTGCTTCCTTGAGACTCAGTTTTTTTGTCTGTGCAATGAAGAGGTTCTGCTAAATAATCTTTAATGTCCCTCCCACATGTAACATCCGGGACCCCGATCTTACCACAAACCTGAAAGCATTTGAAGGGTTCGTTGCATCCATAATAGTGGGGACAGGGAACTTCTAGAAACATCAAGAGGAAAAAAAAAAGATTTGGAGGTTTTTTTAAGATTTTATTTATTTATTTGACAGAGAGAGAATATAAGCAGGCAGAGCAGCAGGCAGAGGGAGAGGGAGAAACAGGTTCCCCATGGAGTAGGAAGCCCGATGTGGGTCTCGATCCCAGGACCCTGGGATCATGACCTGAGCCGAAGGCAGATGCTTAGCCAACTGAGCCACCCAGGCACCCCCAAAGAGATGTTTCAAAACAAGGATTGAAAAAAAATTAAAAAAATAAAACAAGGATTGAGCTTCTAGTAATAGCCAAGTAAACATCCTGCTCCTTGTAGGATAAACCCTCTACATAATCCACATGGAATAAGCCTTCCACAGATGAATACTATGAAATATGGATATACGCAGGCAGCAACTACATGGAAGCACAAGAAATTGAAGGAAACTAGATTCCTATGGGGAGTCCATGAATGAGAAAGGGCTATATGTGGCATAAGTACACCATTTTGCTGCTTCTCTTATAAACTGAAGGAAGGCTCAGTTAGCATATACAGAGCATCAAGCATGGGTGGAAAATCGCTGTTTTTCTGGCCTATGTAATCAGAGTATGGAGTCCAGGGTAACTGCAGTCATTGGGTAAAGGAAAAATTTTTCAAGGAAAAGAACCAGAAAGGGAATACTCAAATTCAGCCCTCCTCACACACCTGGCTGTCTCCTGAGCCATGTTTGAAAGGACCAGGCTCAAAGTACCTCACCTAAAGGTAAAAGATAAGAACTGAACTCAGTTTGGAACTGGAGAAAAGCAGAGTATGGAGCTCATATCTAATCAAGTTTGCTATAAGGAAAAAACATGACTCATTAGAGGAAATGAAAAACAGCATTCAGAGTCTCTATAATATGACATTCATAAGGTGTATGATACAATCCAAAATTATTCGAAATATAACAAATCAGAAAAATGGAGAGCCTCAGCACAACAGACGGAGTATGGAGAGGAAGGCTCTAATATTTATTTTCTTATCTCCCTTCCTGTGAGGGCTGGCTGTGTCGGGCCATCCCATAATATCCACTCCCTTCATATCCCTCAATCCCAAGAGCCAATTTTACTTCTCTAAATTTTGTATTCAGTGAGCTATTCATTTCAGGTGATAATAAAGGATTCTTTTCACCACTGCATGCCCTGAGCCCCCAGAAGACCATCTCCTTATATAAAGGGATTTTCACCAACTTTTGCCCCCAGAGAGCAAGCCTAGATCCCTCAACTTCCCTTGAGGGATGGTTGCTTACAGTCCGCTCCCAGTAGCAGTATCGTACCACCAACATTCTTTTTTTTTTAATATTTTATTTATTTATTAGTTAGAAAGAGAGAGAGAGCGAGCACAGGCAGACAGAGAGGCAGGCAGAGGCAGAGGGAGAAGCAGGCTCCCTGCTGAGCAAGGAGCCCGATGTGGGACTCGATCCCAGGACGCTGGGATCATGACCTGAGCCGAAGGCAGCCGCTTAACCAACTGAGCCACCCAGGTGTCCCCACCAACATTCTTGATTGCAAACCACAGAATTGAACTCTGGCTGATCAAAAAGGAAAGACATTTACAGGAAAGAACAAAGTAGGTTCGGGAAAGTAGAAGGCAACTTCTGCTTCCAGCCATGGTAGAGTAACAAATAACCCACAATAGAGATAAAGATACCAAAGTTAAAATTAGAGGGTTGAAAAATATACATGCTACAACTAAGTGTAAAAAAGCTAGCGAGATCACGTGGCTCCATAGCAAGTAGGCAGCCATCTGCAAGCCAAGAAGGACAGCCTCAAGCCAAACCTGCTGACACCTCCCTTGGAACTTCCAGGCTCCAAACTGTGAGAAAATAAATTTCCATTATTCAGCCAGAAAAAAAAAAGAATTTTAAGATGGTGACCATAGAGCCTTAAACCAGGCATAGAATCCTCTGGGACTACACAGGTCACACACCCACAGAGCACATCTACAAAGAGGCACACCCATGAAGGCACAGGTCCACAAAGGCTGCTTGTAAATCATCATAGCCATCCTGCACAAGGGAAGTTTTGTACGTATAAGTTGGGGGCTTTTATTATAGTATTCTTTGTGTCACTCTGCAGCACTTCTGATGGCATTTCTCTTCATGTATTTAAGAATGCTTCAAAAGGGGACGCCTGGGTGGCTCAGTGGGTTAGGCCGCTGCCTTCGGCTCGGGTCATGATCCCAGCGTCCTGGGATCGAGTCCCACATCGGGCTCTCTGCTCGGCAGGGAGCCTGCTTCTCCCCTCCCCTCTCTGCCTGCCTCTGCCTGCTTGTGTGATCTCTGTCTATCAAATAAATAAATAAAATCTTAAAAAAAAAAAAGAATGCTTCAAAAGACCAACTCATGCCATTTTTTGGTAATTTTATTGAGATACAGTTGAAGTCAACTAAACTGTACATATTTTAAGCATAAAACTTGGCAGTCTGCAATATATACATTCACCCAAGAAACCATTGCCACAATAAAGATAATGCATACTTCTCTCATCCCCCCACAACGAAAAGCAAGACTAGATCTCTCTACCTATATTTTTATAAAAATATCTGCTGGAGGAGTCAAGATGGCGGAGAAGTAGCAGGCTGAGACGACATCAGCCAGCAGGAGATCAGCTAGATAGCCTATCAAACCATTCCGAACACCTACAAATCCAACAGGAGATCGAAGAGAAGAAAAACAACAATTCTAGAAACAGAAAATCGACCACTTTCTGAAAGGTAGGACCAGCGGAGAAGTGAATCCAACCCGTTGGGAAGATAGACCCCAGGGGGAGGGGCCGGCTCCCGGCAAGCGGCGGAGCACAAAATCAGAACTTTTAAAAGTCGGCTCCAGGGAGGGACATCGCTCCAGAGGCTAAACTGGGGTGAAGACCTCACGGGGACAACGTGGACTCAGGTCCCGCGGGGTCACAGAAGGATCGGGGGTGTCTGAGTGTCGCAGACCTCACAGGTATTAGAGCAGGGAAGCCGGCTGAGGAGACAGAGCCGAGGTTTCCTAGTGGTCTGTGACACGGACCGGTGCTCTGTGGCAGGGGCCGGTGCTCTGTGCGAGGGGTCCCCACAAGATCCGGGGAGACTCCGACCCGGGAGAGCTCAGGGATCTACGGGGTTCGGAGACTCCAGGTGGGACTCTGCTAGAGACAGAGACGCTTGGTCACAGGCTGGGTGAGCTCGGAGCTCCCAGAAGCCAGTGAGACGGGACTGATTACGCACGATTTTCTCTGAGCATGGTCTCCGGGCGCGTGCGGTCTCCGGGCGCAAACGGGGGCTGGGGAGACCGGAGGGATTAAACGCTTTTCTATGAAGGCGCACTGAAGACTGGGGCCCCTAGCTCTCGGCTCCTCTGAACCGGAGATTGGGAGGCCGCCATTGTCATTCCCATCCTCCGGAACTCTACGGAAAGCGGAAAGCGTTCAGGGAACAAAAGCTCCCAAAAGCGAACCTGAGAGGATTACTTAGCCCGGCCCCTGGTAAGGCTGGTGCAATTCCGCCTGGGGCAGAGACACTTGAGAATCACTACAACAGGCCCCTCCCCCAGAAGATCAAAGAAATCCAGCTAAGACCAAGTTCACTTAACAAGGAGAACAGCGGATTCTTATCTGGACAAAATGACAAGGCGGAAAAACTCACCACAAAAAAAAGAGCAGGAGACAGGACCAAAGGCTAGGGACCTAATCAATACAGACATTGGAAATATGTCAGATCTGGAATTCAGGATGACGATTCTCAAGGTTCTAGCCGGGCTCGAAAAAGGCATGGAAGATATTAGAGAAACCCTGTCAGAAGAAATAAAAGCCCTTTCTGGAGAAATAAAAGAACTAAAGTCTAATCAGGTTGAAATAAAAAAAGCTATTAATGAGGTGCAATCAAAAATGGAGGCTCTTACTGCTAGGATAAATGAGGCAGAAGACAGAATTAGTGATATAGAAGATCAAATGACAGAGAATAAAGAAGCTGACCAAAAGAGAGACAACTACTGGACCAGGAGGGGAGAATTCGAGAGATAAGTGATGCCATAAGACGAAACAACATTAGAATAGTTGGGATTCCAGAAGAAGAAGAAAGAGAAATAGGAGCAGAAGGTATACTAGAGACGATTATTGTAGAGAATTTCCCTAATATAGCAAGGGGAACAAGCATCAAAATCCAGGAGGTGCAGAGAACACCCCTCAAAATCAATAGGAATCGACCCACACCCCACCATCTAATAGTAAAATTTACAAGTCTTAGCGACAAAGAGAAAATCCTGAAAGCAGCACGGGACAAGAAGTCTGTAACATACAATGGTAAAAATATTAGATTGGCAGCAGACTTATCCACAGAGACCTGGCAGGCCAGAAAGAACTGGCATGATATATTCAGAGCACTAAACGAGAAAAACATGCAGCCAAGAATACTTTATCCAGCTAGGTTATCATTGAAAATAGAAGGAGAGATTAAAAGCTTCCAGGACAAACAAAAACTGAAAGAGTTTGTAAACACCAAACCAGCTCTACAGGAAATATTGAAAGGGGTCCTCTAAGCAAAGAGAGACCCTAAAAGTATTACCAGAAAGGAACAGAGACATTATACAGTAACAATCACCATACAGGCAATACAATGGCACTAAACTCATATCTCTCAATAGTTACCCTGAATGTAAATGGGCTAAATGCCCCAATCAAAAGACACAGGGTTTCAGAATGGATAAAAAACAAAACCCATCCATATGCTGCCTACAAGAAACTCATCTTAGACCTGAAGACACCTCCAGATTGAAAGTGAGGGGGTGGAAAACAATTTACCATGCTAATGGACATCAGAAGAAAGCTGGGGTGGCAATCCTTATATCAGATCAATTAGATTTTAAGCCAAAGACTATAATAAGAGATGAGGAAGGACACTTCATCATACTCAAAGGGTCTGTCCAACAAGAAGATCTAAAAATTTTAAATATCTATGCCCCTAACATGGGAGCAGCCAACTATATAAAACAATTAATAACAAAATCAAAGAAACACATTGACAAGAATTCAATAATAGTAGGAGACTTTAACACACCCCTCACTGAAATGGACAGATCATCCAAGCAAAAGATCAACAAGAAAATAAAGGTCTTAAATGACACACTGGAGCAGATGGACATCACAGATATATTCAGAACATTCCATCCCAAAGCAACAGAATACACATTCTTCTCTAGTGCCCATGGAACATTCTCCAGAATAGATCACATCCTGGGTCATAAATCAGGTCTCAACCGGTATCAAAAGATTGGGATCATTCCCTGCATATTTTCAGACCACAATGCTCTGAAGCTAGAACTCAATCACAAGAGGAAATTTGGAAAGAGCACAAGTACATGGAGACTCAACAGCATCCTTCTACAGAATGAATGAGTCAACCAGGAAATTAAAGAAGAATTGAAAAAAACCATGGAAACAAATGATAATGAAAACACAACGGTCCAAAATCTGTGGGACATAGCAAACTCAGTCCTGAGAGGAAAATATATAGTGATACAAACCTATCTCAAGAAACAGGAAAGGTCTCAAATACACAACCTAACCCTACACCTAAAGGAGCTCGAGAAAGAACAACAAAGAAAGCCTAAACCCAGCAGGAGAAGAGAAATAATAAAGATCAAAGCAGAAATCAATGAAATAGAAACCAAAAAAACAATAGAACAAATCAGCGAAACTAGGAGCTGGTTCTTTGAAAGAATTAATAAGATTGATAAACCCCAGCCAGACTTATCCAAAAGAAAAGAGAAAGGACCCAAATAAATAAAATCATGAATGAAAGAGGAGAGATCACAACCAACACCAAAGAAATACAAATAATCATAAGAACATATTATGAGCAACTCTATGCCAACAAATTTGGCAATCTGGAAGAAATGGATGCTTTCCTAGAGACATATAAACTGCCAAAACTGAACCAGGAAGAAACAGAAAACCTGAATAGGCCCATCACCAGTAAGGAGATTGAAACAGTCATCACAAATCTCCAAACAAACAAAAGCCCAGGGCCAGATGGCTTCCCAGGGGAATTCTACCAAACATTTCAAGAAGAATTAATTCTTATTCCCCTGAAACTGTTCCAAAAAATAGAAATGGAAGGAAAACTTCCAAACTCATTTTATGAGGCCAGCATCACCTTGATCCCCAAACCAGACAAGGATCCCATCAAAAAAGAGAATTACAGACCAATATCCTTGATGAACACAGATGCGAAAATTCTCACCAAAATACTAGCCAATAGGATCCAACAGTACATTAAAAGGATTATTCACCACGACCAAGTGGGATTTATTCCAGGGCAGCAGGGTTGGTTCAACATCCGCAAATCAATCAATGTGATACAGTACATTAACAAAAGAAAGAACAAGAACCATATGATACTCTCAATAGATGCTGAAAAAGCATTTGACAAAGTGCAACATCCCTTCCTAATCAAAACTCTTCAAAGTGTAGGGATAGAAGGCACATACCTCAATATTATCAAAGCCATCTATGAAAAACCCACGGCAAGTATCATTCTCAATGGAGAAAAACTGAGAGCTTTTCCGTTAAGGTCAGGAACACGGCAGGGATGTCCGCTATCACCACTGCTATTCAACATAGTACTAGAAGTCCTAGCCTCAGCAATCAGACAACAAAAAGAAATTAAAGGCATCCAAATCGGCAAAGAAGAAGTCAAACTATCGCTCTTTGCAGATGATATGATACTATATGTGGAAAACCCAAAAGGCTCCACTCCAAAACTGCTAGAGCTTGTACAGGAATTCAGTAAAGTGTCAGGATATAAAATCAATGCACAGAAATCAGTTGCATTTCTTTACACCAACAACAAGACAGAAGAAAGAGAAATTAAGGAGTCAATCCCATTTACAATTACACCCAAAACCATAAGATACCTAGGAATAAACCTAACCAAAGAGGCAAAGAATCTATACTCAGAGAACTATAAAGTACTCATGAAAGAAATTGAGGAAGACACAAAGAAATGGAAAAATGTTCCATGCTCATGGATTGGAAGAATAAATATTGTGAAAATGTCTATGCTACGTAAAGCTATCTACACATTTAATGCAATGCCTATCAAAATCCCATTCAATTTTTTCAAAGAAATGGAACAAATAATCCTAAAATTTATATGGAACCAGAAAAGACCTCGAATAGCCAAAGGAATATTGAAAAAGAAAACCAAGGTTGGTGGCATCACAATTCCAGACTTCAAGCTCTACTACAAAGCTGTCATCATTAAGACAGTATGGTACTGGCACAAAAACAGACACATAGATCAATGGAACAGAATAGAGAGCCCAGAAATAGACCCTCAAATCTATGGTCAACTAATCTTCGATAAAGCAGGAAAGAACATCCAATGGAAAAAAGACAGCCTCTTCAACAAATGGTGTTGGGAAAATTGGACAGCCATATGCAGAAAAATGAAATTGGACCATTTCCTTAGACCACACACGAAAATAGACTCAAAATGGATGAAGGACCTCAACGTGAGAAAGGAATCCATCAAAATCCTTGAGGAGAACACAGGCAGCAACCTCTTCGACCTCAGCCGCAGCAACTTCTTCCTAGGAACAACGCCAAAGGCAAGGGAAGCAAGGGAAAAAATGAACTATTGGGACTTCATCAAGATCAAAAGCTTTTGCACAGCAAAGGAAACAGTCAACAAAACCAAAAGACAACTGACAGAGTGGGAGAAGATATTTGCAAACGACATATCAGATAAAGGGCTAGTATCCAAAATCTACAAAGAGCTTAGCAAACTCAACACCCAAAGAACAAATAATCCAATCAAGAAATGGGCAGAGGACATGAACAGACATTTCTGCAAAGAAGACATCCAGATGGCCAACAGACACATGAAAAAGTGCTCCATATCACTGGGCATCAGGGAAATACAAATCAAAACCACAATGAGATACCACCTCACACCAGTCAGAATGGCTAAAATGAACAAGTCAGGAAATGACAGATGCTGGCGAGGATGTGGAGAAAGGGGAACCCTCCTACACTGTTGGTGGGAATGCAGGCTGGTGCAACCACTCTGGAAAACAGCATGGAGGTTCCTCAAAAAATTGAAAATAGAGCTACCTTATGACCCAGCAATTGCACTACTGGGTATTTACCCTAAAGATACAAATGTAGTGATCCAAAGGGGCACATGTACCCGAATGTTTATAGCAGCAATGTCCACAATAGCCAAGTTATGGAAAGAACCTAGATGTCCATCAACAGATGAATGGATAAAGAAGAGGTGGTATATATATACGATGGAATACTATGCAGCCATCAAAAGAAATGAAATCTTACCATTTGCGACGACATGGATGGAACTAGAGCGTATTATGCTTAGCGAAATAAGTCAACTGGAGAAAGACAACTATCACATGATCTCCCTGATATGAGGAAGTGGAGATGCAACGGGGGTGGGAGTTAAGGTGGTAGGAAAAGTAAAAATGAAACAAGATGGTATCAGGAGGGAGACAAACCAAAAGAGACTCTTAATGTCATAAAACAAATTGAGGGGGGTGGTGGGGGAGAGGGGTTGGGAGAGGGTGGTGGGGTTACGTTATATGTTTAAATAAAGCTTAAATTAAAAAAAAATCTTATAGTTTATGTTTTATATTATGTATAAAATATGGATATACATATTTATATACATATATAGAAAGAGATGCATACATACGTGTGTGTGTGTGTGTGTGTGTGTGTGTGTGTGTGTGTGTGTATGTATATAAAATCATGGTAGGGATGCCTGGGTGGCTAAGTTGGTTGAGCAGCTGCCTTCGGCTCAGGTCATGATCCCAGCGTCCTGGGATCGAGTCCCACATCGGGCTCCTTGCTCGGCAGGGAGCCTGCTTCTCCCTCTGCCTCTGCCTGCCACTCTGTCTGCCTGTGCTCGCGCTCTCTCTCTCTCTCTAACAAATAAATAAATAAAATCTTTTTAAAAAAAGATTTTAAAAAAAATTAAATAAAAATAAAATCATGGTAAGGAGGAAGAGTCCCAATATAATGACAAGTGGAAAATAGGACCCAAACCCATCTAGAAATTATGGCACAAAATTTAAAAAGAAAAAAAAAAAAAACAAGACAGTGTTAAGGAATGAGGTTTTTTATTTACTTCTTTTTAATTTTTCCTGTGTTTTCCAAAAATATCTAGAAGTAATACATGTTATTTTTGCAATCAGACAAAATGGGGTTAACTACAAAAATATTTCTACTAATCAACTTATAATGATAAGAACCAAGACCCTTATGAAAAGGGAGGAAAAAAAGTAAACAGCATATTTTCATGGATGTGCCATACTTGAATCAACAAGCAGTTATTGACCCTTTGACATGTGCCAGGCAGTATTCTGGATCTTGGGAACACAGTGATAGAAGAATTTGTCTTCAGAGAGCTTACCTTTGCTAAGAGAGGGAAACTCTGGGTTGGAGCGTAGACTTGGGAAGGGAAGGACAATGGCTGGAACATGGCCATCCACAATGGCATTCAATGCAAGTTATCAGTATTATCAGTGTTTATGGTGTGCCTAAGAGCTGAAAGCAAAGGACTGGATGGAGCATGTGCTGAGACTCTGCCTCGTGTTGCAAAAAGTCAAAGTATTAGAAATGTTCTCAGCATTACTGCTGTTCTGGGACCTAAACTCAAAGTGTTAGATCTGCATATGGTATGATAAAATGAGACCAATCCAATAGAGAGTCTTACAAAATGAACACATTACATAGTAGCTAGCAGCCGTGGAGGGAAGGATGGAGAAGGGAGGCAGAGAGGATTAAATTTATATGCCTCTCACATAATAGGTGTTCAATATATTTCATATTGATTTAAAAAGCAAATAAACTAAACCTATGATACTTGGTTTAGAAAAAAAAGATAGTAAGTACAAACGTTATCCTAGGACTGATGTCCCACAAATGTGATTAGTTACCTGAAACCTTTTTTTAACACCATGAATTAGATCTATTCTTTATAAAAATTATAGGTTACGGAGCCTTTATGGCAAAAGCATCAGGAAGAAATTAAGCAATGAGTCACAGCACCATGTAAAGACAATCAACCAGAACCAATTTTCAAGCTTCTGTCAGGGCGGTATTTATGGCATGTGATAGCTGGGTCAGTCCTCTTGGAATAAGAGCCATGAACTAAGTCCTAATCACCATTCCCAGAGGCCTGTTAGCAGGTCCCAGATCAGCTGGGCATCAAGTGATACTGTGATTATGTTAAAGAGCTAGTGCAGAGAAGGCCTGAGGTAATGAGGGCAGGTTTGGTCTTTAATGAAAGGAAGGGGATGTGGCTGTCATCCCTCTCGGGTGCTGCATATCACATTCTGTCTGTAACTCAAGTTACCAGTGACACTAGAGATGTGCCTCCAACCACAAAGATGCTTAAATAGATCTGTAACTACACGGAGCACAAAACTTCACAGGTATCTTTTCACTGTTGTGTGAGGTCTGTTTTCAATCCAGCTTTATACTGTTGACAAAAAAATTCCATAAACAAGATAGACTTTTGAAAACAATGTCAGGTGAAAATAGTCTCAATCGCCTCTATATTTTTTAAAGAAGATATATTTTTTTAAATCTTCAGAGATTTATTCAAAATACAGCATAGACATATTATAGCTCTGGAGCCAAACCAACTGAGTTTAAAGTCCAATTAAAAGTAGGTGCAAGGGGCGCCTGGGTGGCTCAGTGGGTTAAAGCCGCTGCCTTCGGCTCCGGTCATGATCCCAGGGTCGTGGGATCGAGCCCCACATCGGGCTCTCTGCTCTGCGGACAGCCTGCTTCCTCCTCTCTCTCTCTGCCTCTCTGCCTGCTTGTGATCTCTGTCTGTCGGATAAATAAATAAAAAAATAAAATCTTAAAAGTAGGTGCAACCCTGGGGAAATGCTGACCACTCTGTAACTCAGATTCTTCAACTAAAAAATATAAGAGTAACAGTAACCTCTTCATGGGGCTGTTATGAGGACTAAATGAGTGAATACCCTTCAAGTTCCTGGCACATAGTAGGTCCTTTCTTAGTATCAACAAGAATTCTCATGATTTGTGTGTTATAGGATTTTTAAACAAATTAAACTACTTCCATTCATAGGTAATAGAGATAGTAATCTATGATAAAATGTCAGAGAGCTTTAAAAACCCATTGCCCTCAACATATACATTTATTCAAAAACATTTATATAAAACTGCATATGATATGGCCCTTGAGAAACCAATCCACAAAACTATAATATTAATAGGATATGTTCATTAACAAAAAGAAAGAAAATATACAAATTGTCTCTTATCATCCATTGTTGCAGTATATCAGGCATTTGAAACTTAGGGAAGACAAGCAAAACTACAAGGGCAATGAGATTATGTAGTTATTGTCATGGTGCATTGATGTTCCTCAGAAATAAACTAGATGCTAAGGGAAATTAGCAAGCAATGGGAAATCAAGTGTGAAAGCCACAGGACCAGTTGGTGGCACAAAGAAGTCCTTATCTCCTGCAGAGTAATGAAAGAGAAAACAAATGCTCAAGGCCAGGATTTAATGGCCCAAGTACCTGACCTTCAAAAAAGGTCAAATGCCCAACAAGGGTAGGTCTACTATACCAAGGTCAGGGCAAGGTCTCCCTACTTGTGAAACCTAGTAACTGTCATGCAATGAAGACATCTAGAAGGATGCCCCTGAAGATTTTGACTCCCTAGACCCCTCTGACTTTTCTGAGCCCACAGAAGTGGTCCATCCCCTATTAAGAGCTAATATGACCCCTTCCACCTCATCCTGGAAGACAATGCAAAGACGTCTTCCCAAGAAGGCAGTAAGAACTGCCTCACCTATCATTCTTGCCACTAGGCCTATAACACATTAAATCATAGCATAACCCAGCTGGGAATATACTGGGCCTTATAAGGAAAGAAAGGGATGATGCTTTCAAGAAAGCTGCAAAACCAGCCCAAATATCCTACCTACCATGTGCTGGCATGTACATACATGCATATGGGACTGGATTCTGAAGGTGTTTAATCAAGGTGACTGGAACACAAATTAAAATAGTAAAGTGCTAAAAATAAACTCAAAAATGTATGAAAGACCTAAATGTGAGATACAAATCCATCAAACTCCTAGAGGAGAACACAGGCAGCAACCTCTTCAGCCTCGGCCACAGGAACTTCTTGCTAGACATATTTTCAAAGGCAAGGGAAACAAAAGCAAAAATGAACTATTGGGACTTCATCAGGATAAAAAGCTTCTGCACAGCAAAGGAAACAATCAACAAAACTAAAAGGCAACCTACAGAATGGAAGAAGATATTTGCAAATGACAGATAAAGGGCTAGTATCCAAAATCTATAAAGAACTTACCAATCTCAAATAATATAATCAAGAAATGGGCAGAAGACATGAACAGACATTTCTCCAAAAATACACAAATAGCCAACAGACACAAGAAAAAATGTTCCACATCACTTGGCATCAGGGAAATACAAATCAAAACCACAATGAGATGCTACTTCACACCAGTCAGAATGGCTAAAATTAAAATTTTAATTAAAATTAACTAAATTTAATTAAAATTAGAATTTTAATTAAAATTAACAAGACAGGAAACAATAAATGTTGGCGAGGATGTGGAAGGGGAACCCTCTTACAGTGCTGGTGGGAATGCAAGCTAGTACAGCCACTCTGGAAAACAGTAAGGATGTACATCAAGAAGTTAAAAATAGAGCTATCCTACGACCTAGCAATTGTACTACTGGGTATTTACCCAAAGATACAAATGTAGTGATCCGAAGGGGCACTTGCACCCCAGTGTTCACAGCAGCAATGTCCACAATAGCCAAACTATGGAAAGAGCCCAGATATCCACTGACAGGTGAATGGGTAAAGAAATGTGATATATATATACAATGGGATATTACTCAGCCATCAGAAAGGATGAATATTTACCATTTAAACTGATGCGGATGGAACTGGAGAGTATTATGCTAAATGAAATAAGTAATCAGAGAAAGACAATTATCATATGGTTTCACTCATATTGGAATATAAGAAACAGCACAGAGGATCACAGGGTAAAGGAGGGAAAACTGAAGGGGAAGTCATTAGAGAGGGAGAAAAACCATGACAGACTCTTAACTATAGGAAATAAACAGGGTTGCCGGAGGGGAGGCAGGTGGGGGAAATGGGCTACTGATGGGCATTAAGTAGGGCACGTGATGTGATGAGCACTGAGTGTTTTTCTGCAACTGATAAATTATTGAACACTACATCTGAAACTAATGATGTACTACAAGTTGGCTAATTGAATTTAAATAAAAAATTTTTTAAAAATAAATTTAAAAAATAGGAAAGTGTTCAGCAACTTGAAAGTGGTCTCCAAAGATACAGAATTTAACACTTGGCAAGGACCCCAAAAGACAGTGTGAGCTTGCTATGAAAATGGATCCTAGAACATTAAAAAAAAAAAAATGGTGATGATCCCTGAACAAAGATGCAATGCCAAGATTATCAAGGCAAATGGTGCAGGAATGGATTTAAAGACTCACTGAAGTGGTCAAGCTGAAATGGAGATAGTATGTAGGGCCAGAAGACCTACTCAGTGACTGTGTTCCATAGAAAGGCTGAGAGGACCTACCATTTGCCAAAACTGTAAGGAATGTGGTAGAGAGAGGGGCACCAGCATTAAAATGTTCAGTTACGTTGCTCTTCCACAGGCCAGAAGTAATGGTAGGCAAGGCTGTTATGAGACTTCGCTTCTTAATAGCAATGGGGATGATAGGGCTCCAAAACAATAGAGAACAAATGGTAGATGTAAACAGCTCAAAGCCAGAGGACTGCAGTCATGGTAATGAATGGCAGGGCTAGCACAGCAGTCAAGAATCCTGAGCTGTAGAGAGTTATACAGATGATTAATAGAATATCAAATACCTAAAGGCAAAATAGATGGGTACCACTAAGTTTATCAGCAGAAGAAATCAAGGATGAATGACTGGGATACTGAATAGTCTCCTCAACAAAAAGCATGATCCCTAATGGAGTTTCCAGGTTTGAACCAATGTTTAGATCCAGAACCCACTGACTGAAGAGGTTGCTTCAAACCCAGGAGGAAGGACTTGGTAATATCACAACAGTAAACACTATGTTGATTGCTCTGAATTTTCCCCCCAAAGGGACCCAGGACCATTTATTTGGGTAAATGTACACTGGGAAAAGGGAAACACCCAGAACTACTTAACATAGGGTTTGAGGACCTAAGCTGATACCTGAAGACCTGAGATATTATCATGGACCCTTATTAGAGTAGGGATAAATGGGAAACAGGGAATAAATGGAGACATGGCCAGGATCTGGCTTACAGTAAGTTCACCGGACCCACAGATTAACCTGGTGGGGATTTCTCCAGTGCTAAATTTATAGTTAGCAATTGACATCAGCCAATACAGAGGGGGAGGTTGGGCAGGGAAAGTAGAAATTAGTGCTCTCCTAAAGATCTAAAGAATCAAGTGTTAGTTGCCCCCTTAATATCTCCATTCAATTCACCACTCCGGCCCCTACAGAAACTAGATAGATCCTAGATTAATGTAAACCAGTGGTCAGCAAACATGTTCTACAAAGGGCCAGATACTAAACATTTTAGGCTTTGTGGGCCATATAATCTGCCGCTACAGTCCAACACTCCCATTATGATGTGAAAGTAGTTACCGACAACATGTGAGTAGGGGTGGCTGTGTGTTCCAATAAAACTTTATTTATAAAAACAGACAGCAGGTCACATCTATCCCACAGACTATAGTTTGCTAACCCCCTGGTGTAGACTACCACAAGCTCTACCAAACAGCAGCCCAGCTAGAACCATATAGCAGATGTGATATCTGCTAGAACAAATTAACATGGCATAACATGGCATCAGGTACATGGTATATGGCTATTGATTTGATTTGATGAATGGATTAGAAAAGAGAATCAGAAACATTTTGCATTTGTGTGAGAGAGCTGTTATTTATTTATAGTTTTCCCTGAGGACTATGGTAACTCTCTGTACTTTGTCATACTATGATCCAAAAAGATCTGAATCATCTGAACATCCCACACAATACTGATCCATCACATTGATAATATTATGCTGATTGTACTAGATACACAAGCAGTAGCTATCACTTAGATTTCATAAGACACACACACTTCAGAGGGTGGGAGATTAACCCTATAAAGATTCATAAAGTGATTCATAAAGTAGAGCCACCACTTTGGTAAATATTTTAGGCTCTAGGGACCAGGACCATACTGGACATCCCCTCTAATAATTGATTTAAAAACAAAGTACTGCCTCTTGTACTTCATACCATTAAAAAAAAAGGGCAGCAGCGGTGGAGGGGGGGAGGGGAAGGGAGAAGTAGGGGAGGGGAAGAGAGGACTACTGTTCTGATCTGTACACCTGGTGACCAAGGAGCAGCCAGCTTTCCATAAAGCCCAGAGCAGGAAAAGAGTTCAGCAGGTTTAAGCTGCAGTGAAACAGCCCTGCCACTTAGGCAATATGATCCAGGAGACCCTATGATAACACAGGTAGAAATGGTAAGCAAAAAAAAATTCTTGTTGGAGTTTCTGGCAAGCTCCAGTAAGAGAATCACAGTGTGGGGCCCTCAGATTCTAAAGTAAGGTTATATCATCTGAACTAGAGATTACTGGTGAGATTAGACTTGGGATATGAATTGGGAAGAGAGTTCTGTTAAAACAGTGGTGGGGTGCCATGGTCTGGGATTCTAGAGCATGCTGTCTGCACTAGAGAATTAGATGCTATTTGGAAAACAACTCCTGGCATGCTACAGGGCCCTGGAAGAAATGGAAAACCTCTTGATCATGCTCATGCTCATTCCCAGATGAACCAATTCCATAATACAATAGACAGCTAGGCCTACCTGGTCATATGTGTTGGTAGATCTGATGGAACCTAACTCATGACTGGCAAATCCAAACACATAGTCACTTGGTATTTCATGGTGAGACACTTCTTCTGTGCCAGGACTAGGAGTAGGTCCATGATCACAAAATCCATTGATCATATTCTATTCCACAATACCCAGAGCTGCAAGCCTGAGAGAGTGTGGGATAAGCCCATAAAAGTCACAGAGAAAGTGTCATCTCAGAAGCAATACTCTGACAGAATGAGATGCCATCCTCCAGGACACAGTATAGACATTAAGTGAAATATCATGACACCACACTGTCTGCCATAGAAAGAATACATAGGTCTGGGAACCAAAAGATTGAAGTAAAAATACCTCCACTTACCATTTCTCCCAATGACTGAATTAAAAAATTTGTGTTTCCTATCCCCACAACTTTGTGCCCACAAGGATTAAGATCTGGGCCCCGGAGAAGAAACGTCTACCAGAGAACTAGCAAAATCCACACTGAACCATAAACTGCTGCCCAGTGCCTTTGGGTCCAGGCAGAAAGAGGAGTCTCCATCTTAATCAAGTAATTACCACCAATCATAAGAATAAGGTAGGACTATTGTTACAAAACAGGGGCAAGGAGGAATATGGGTGGCATTCAGATAATTCATTTGGACACCTCTTGGTCCTCCCTTCCCCAGTTATAACCATAAATGAACAGATACAACAACCCCTGCCTGAGAACAGTGTACTTACCAAGGTCTCAGACCCCTGGGAGTCAGCTTTAAGCTACTGCTCAAGCCCCTGAGGCTAGCAGATCTGGTCAACGAAGGTGAGAGAAATCTGCAATGGACAGTAGAAGAAAAACTAAAATCAATTGCAGCCCCAAGACCAACTGCAACAGCAAAAGCTACAGCTCATCCTACTAACCTCCCTCTTCTAAGTTTTGTATCATAAGGAGAGTCCCAATGGTATCCTGGGAGAGCTGTTTCCACAAAATATATGAAGAAGTGGAGCCACAGAGACCATGGAATGTGGCAGATCAGAGATGCACCATGCAGATCCCTCTTCAGGGAAGGACTTACTGCCCAACTTCAGGGACAGCAGGGATCTTTCAGGTGTGCCTCAGCTACAGATAGAGCAGGCCTGACCTGGCCAAGGTCATGTCCTCCTCCAGTGACTGAGTGAGAAAGAGGTACAAAGGCACAGCCATTTCAGCCCAACACAGAACAATCCTGATGGGCAGTACTCATTCCAGAGCTCTCCAGTGGGCTGGCTGAGGCTTTGTCAGACCTGCACCGTAGTTCAGTTTCTCCCTCTGCCCAATCCTGCTTCTTCCCCTTTCCTTTCTCAGGTGCCGATCCCCAATAGACATCTTACATCCCAAATTCCATCTTAGCGTCTGTTTCTAAAGAACCCAACCTGCAACTGGGTGACTGTGTGTTTGTAGGAGCCCAGGCAGGTAGTACAACCCAGCTGAGTGTATTAGGTAATAATGGAGAAAAGGTAACTTCCCTTTCCCCTTCAAGAGTATGCTGAAAAACTGTTCCTGAGCTAACATGTACATCATTCCAAAAGTCCCTTTCTTTTTTTTCTTTTTTTTTTTTAAGATTTTATTTATTTATTTGACAGACAGAGATCACAAGTAGACAGAGAGGCAGGCAGAGAGAGAGGAGGAGGCAGGCTCCCTGCTGAGCAGAGAGCCTGATTCAGGGCTGAATCCCAGGACCCTGGGATCATGACCTGAGCAGAAGGCAGAGGCTTTAACCCACTGAACCACCCAGGTGCCCCCAAAAGTCCCTTTCTAAAG
This sequence comes from Taxidea taxus jeffersonii, assembly GCA_003697995.1. NCBI lineage: Eukaryota > Metazoa > Chordata > Mammalia > Carnivora > Mustelidae > Taxidea > Taxidea taxus. The sequence continues at coordinate 27,319 of RCUC01166082.1, forward strand.
TGGTTAGTCACTATACCAGGCTGTCAGACCACAGTGTCAATGGCAACAGACCTTTCGGTAGTGGTCAGGTCCAACACTGAAGCACTATCATGTGGCATCAAGAACAGCAACAGCCAATAAGTCAGTCAGAGAAAGAAAAATACCATATGACTTCACTCATATTTGGAATTTAAGAAACAAAATAGATTAACAAAAGAAAAAAGATGCAAAAAACCAGACTCTTAACAATACAGAACAAACTGATGGCTACCGGAGAGGAGGTGGGTTAGGGGATGGGTGAGATAGGAGAAGGAGATTAAGAGTACACTTATCATGATGAGCACTGAGTAATATATAGAATTGTTGAATCACTATATTGTACACCTGAAACTAATATAACACTGTGTTTCATATACACATATATATAAGATTATATATATATGTATATATATAAACTAATATAACACTGTAATTCTACTGGAATTAAAAATAAAAGAACAGCCACAGTCAAGAGAAAGGAACTTGAAGACACAGATTTTCCAGTCTTTTTCCAAGGCAAGACAATGACCAAGACTGAGTCCGAGAGCTAAGCAAATACCCTTGGGTTTTTTAACTTCATATGGGAGCTCAAACTCTGAGATGAGAAAGAAAGAGAGAGAAATGAAAGAAAGATATTCTGTATGTTGGAGCTACAGGTTAATTTGACTAGAATCTTAGAAGTAATATGAACTCATTTTATACCTCTAAACTGATAAAACATACTGAGTACAACTATTAAATGAAAAAAGCAGATTATAGAATAGTATACACTACACAGTATGAACCCACTATTTATGAAATATATATCAATATGTTCATTAAAAAAAAAGATCAGAAAGCCAAGATGTTGTTAGCAGTGGTTATGTCAGGACGGAGGATTTTTACTGCATTATTTCCCTTATCTGTGTTGT
>ML111090.1:0-18576 GCA_003697995.1 Taxidea taxus jeffersonii
GTTAAAACATCAGAACTACCTTATGTTCTTAAAAAATATATTGAGTCATTCAGGTTCCAAACAGAAATGAAAAAAAAAAATGCGTTACTTAAGAGGACACAGCTACCAAATGCACTAATAAATTTATGAATAGAACGTGAAAAGTCCAAAAATAGATTCTGTAACATATGGGAATTTCATGTATGATAAAGCCACCATTCCAATTCATTGGGAAATAATGGATGTTTTAGTTAATTCAGTTGACCTATAAAAGTAGACCCCTTCTTGGGACGCCTGGGTGGCTCAGTTGGTTAAGCGGCTGCCTTCCGCTCAGGTCATGATCCCACCGTCCTGGGATTGAGTCCCGCATCAGGCTCCTTGCTCAGCAGGGAGCCTGCTTCTCCCTATGCCTCTGCCTGCCACTCTGTCTGCCTGTGCTCATATGCTCTCTCTCTGACAAATAAATAAATAAAATCTTAAAAAAAAAAAAAAGTAGACCCCTTTCTCACACCATGTGTAAGCAAGGTGTAAATGTAAACATATAAATGTAAAAATGTAAATGTAGATTAAAGACCTGACATTCTTAATATAAAAGTATAAGAAGAGGGGCACCTGGGTGGCTCAGTGGGTTAAGCCTCTGCCTTCGGCTCAGGTCATGATTGCAGGGTCCTGGGTTCGAGCCCCACATGGGGCTCTCTGCTCAGCAGGGAGCCTGATTCCTCCTCTCTCTCTCTCTCTCTGCCTGCCTCTCTGCCTATTGTCTGTCAAATAAATAAAATAAAAATCTTTTTTTAAAAAGTATAAGAAGAAAGTATAGGAGAATATATGAATGAGGAACATCTTATGTAACACAAAAAACTAGATATCGCAAAAAAGTTGACCAATAGACATCAAAATGAAAAACTGCATAGCAAAGATGCCATAAGCAGAGTTTTTTTTTTTTGTTTGTTTATTTTTTAATGCTAGCCTGGGGGAACTTATTTGCCATCTATATGGTCAGTATCTCTGATATATTAAAAATTATAACCTATTAATAAATAAAATAAAAAAGTTAGTAAAATATATATAATACAAATAGTGATGAAACCTATGAGAAAATGTTCAATAGCACTCCATTTGGGAAAGTAAAACAAGATGCAATTTCCACAAGGAAAAAAAGAAAGTGACAGCTTTTTTAAAATTTTATTTTATCTATTTATTTGACAGAGAGAGAGAGAGACAGTGAGAGAGGGAACACAAGCAGGGGGAGTGGGAGAGGGAAAAGCAGGCTCCCAGCAGAGCAGGGAGCCCAATGTGGGGCTTGATCCCAGGACCCTGGGATCATGACCTGAGCTGAAGGCAGCTGCTTAATGACTGAGCCACTCTGGCACCAGATATGTCTTTAAAAAAAAAAACACTAAAAAATATATATTTGTAGTATTAGATATTTTCAAGAAAGGAAGGAAGGACCTACCTATAAGCATATATGTATGTTTTGGAAGAAATACATCAAAATGTTGAATTAATTACCTCAGGGTTAGGGAAAGATACTGAGCCAAAAGAAAAAATCTTTTCATATATCTTTGTAGTGTTTTACTTACCCTGATGAGAATTTATTAATTTTGTGCTTTAAAAAACAATGTAACAATGAAGCACTATCTTACAGTTAAATGGATGATTGACCATTGTGATGGATCAGGACAAATAAGGACTCAAGAAAAACCTCCAGGGACGCCTGGGTGGCTCAGTTGGTTAAGCAGCTGCCTTTGGCTCAGGTCATGATCCCAGTGTCCTGGGATCGAGTCCCACATCGGGCTCCTTGCTCGGCGGGGAGCCTGCTTCTCCCTCTGCCTCTGCTTGCCACTCTGTCTGCCTGTGCTTGCTATCTCTCTCTTTCTAACAACAACAACAAAAAAAAATTAAAAAAAAAAAAAAAACCTTCAGACTCTGGTCTAGCCAATTGATTGACTATGTTATTTCATTCACTGAAATAAAGACATTTCCACTGAATGTTTTCACATAATAAATTCTTACTTGTTTATACTAAGGATATAGATCAGCTTACAAGCTAAGATTCAAGATATATTACTTTATTTCAGATCAAAGTAATTTTGATCCTTAGTTCTTCTATCACTTGAGGCTGATGAGGCATCCTGGACCCAGGATAACTGAGCCCTGTCTCCACCCAAAGTCCCACCAAACACCTGGAAAATGACAGGGCTGCCAGAACTGTAAGCATGGGAAAGAAGCCCTGAACTTGAAAATATATGACAACCATGGGCATGTTGATGCAACTCTCTGATCCTTAGTTTCCTCATCTATAAAATAAGATTGATACCATACGTCCTTCATGGCTCACAGAAGTATCATGGGATCACTGCTTTTTAACTCAAAGCCTGGTGCCTTTATGAACCTGTTAAAATGAACCACTCTAAAGCCCATGGTGGTCTAAGACTTGCTTGAGTGACTTGCCAACTGGACTGTATGAAGAAGAAAATCAAGTCTTTGAAAGGCTAAAATGTTTATGAATAAGAGATCTTCAAGAATTGGACAGATATGAAGGAGAGGGAAGATAGGAATGATTTGGAATTCAAGTATCAGAATATTAAATCATCAGAAGCCTCAACAGACCTTCTCTGGAACTAAAATCTCTTATTATCTAGGTCAATGTTTCCAATGTTGCATGGAATTTCTTATTCTTAAAAAAGAAAAAATTATAAATGAAATGATCTTGATTTTTTTTTGCTTGTCACATAGAAATTCTTACAGAATTACTGAAGACTTCATTTGAAATTTCTTGGATCCCTCTTTAGAGAGATGTTTAACAAATAAATCCTTCTCCCAAAAGTCTAAGAAAATGAGATGATTTATGAAATGTTCAATGAATGTCTGTAATATCAATGGCTGTGTTTACAGCCATTCAGTATGATTTTCCCAGGCTCAGTGAGCATTTTCTGGACTATCAACACCTGGTACTGTCAGTATTTGAATAGTGTTTTAGTCACTCTGTAGTGGTGATGTCAGGGAAGGTTTACACGGTGGTTAGGAAATATGAACCCTGATTTTATCCAACCATTAACTGTGGCATCAAATCAGTGACTCTCCTTAGGTCTTTGTTTACCCTTATGGTAAATAAGGCAATTCTATAACCTGGAATTCAGATCATTATTTTTTTTTAAAGATTTTATTTATTTATTTGACAGAGAGAGAGAGCGAGCATGAGAGAACAGTCATGGGGGAGCAGTAGGCAGAGGGAGAGGGAGAAACAGGCTCCCTATCCCAAGACCCTGGGATCATGACCTGAGCTGAAGGCAGATGCTTAACCAACTGAGCCACTCAGGTACCCTCAGATCATTATTTTTTGCTGTAACATCTTAATAAAAGGTACCAGCTGGTAGATCGATTTTTACTTTTAGGTTGACTATCTAGATGTTTCACTTTTTCATCCTGAGCAACTTGCAATTTATGTATATCATAATTTGACTTCGGTATTACTGTAATTATGTATTGTATGTGTTAGGAAATTATTGCTTTGAAACTGGAATTAAACCAATTATAATAATGATTGACATTTACTCTTATTAGTAATGATTACAATGAGGATAGCTAAAACAGGCTTTAGGTTATATAGACATTCCAACTGACAAATCATAAGCTCACTTGATACTCCCTCACCCATTGTGACCCACTAGTCAAAGGGTCAGTAAACTTTGCTGCACAGGTCAAATCTAATATGCCACCTGATTTTGTAAACAAAGTTTTATTGGAACTCAGCCACATTCATTTACCTACCTATTGTTTATAGCTGCATTCATGCAACATCAGCAAACTTAGAGTAATTGATCCAGAGACCTAATAATCCCCCAAACCTAAAATAGTTATTATAGGGCCCTTTACAAAAAAGTTTACCAATCTCTGCACCAATGTATCTCTCATCTTAATTGGGAGGCCTGCTCTCCAGAGGAAATTCTCTATCCTTTTGGCTGACATTTAGGGCCTGACTTACCTAGACAAGGGACTTTCCATTTTTCTCTACCATGAGTCCCCTATTCTAACCAAAATAGTCTCTTTTGTACTTCTTACAGATGAAATGTTCTCCATCCTACCCTCTCCCCAGCCCCAGGTTACAGTTAGTTAGCACAGTGGCCCTAAATAATCCACAGTTATGGAAATCCTTGCTTTTCAAAGTGTGGTCCACAAACCAGCAGCATTGACATCATCTGGGTGCTTGCTGGAATCATCAAATCTCTGGCCACAACACAGAACAACTAAATCTGAATCTGTATTTTAACAAGATCCTCAGAAGAATTGAAACTTGATCTAAAATAGTGCTATCTTGGGACGCCTGGGTGGCTCAGTTGGTTAAGCGGCTGCCTTCAGCTCAGGTCATGATCCCAGCATCCTCGGATCGAGTCCCACATCGGGCTCCTTGCTCGGCAGGGAGCCTGCTTCTCCCTCTGCCTCTGCCTGCCTCTCTGTCTGCCTGTGCTGGATCTCTCTCTCTCTCTAACTAATAAATAAATAATTAATCTTAAAAATAAAAAAATAAAATAAAATAAAATAGCACTATCCAATAGAACTTTCTACAATGATAGAAATGATCTCTCTCTTTCCAATGTCCTGTATGTAGCCACTAGCCACATGGGAATAGGACTAGTTTAATGCAGATTCGATTTTTAATTTAATTTTATTTTAATTAATTTAAATTTATAAAGTCACATTCAACTGGTGAGGGGGGCGCTACATATTGTAGAGTACAGCTCTAAACTGTGCTCTCAGAAAAGAATCCCAGATGGGACACTTACAGCTCACTCCCATATTCCATCATTGGTCTGAGACTGGAAAACAAAATACCTTATGAGACATCCAGCAAGGCCCCTATGGGACTTGTGGCTGGAGAGAGCTATGTGTCCCCAAAAGCCTGAGATAGGCAGGGACATTGGCTGTGAGTGGGAACTCAAGAACCAAATCCTCCAAATGCAACTGTTGGTCCCAGGTAATAACTGAGACATAGGTAGGATTGGGTCTAAGGATGGATCGACCCCAGGAGGATGGTGAGGAGAGGCAATACCTCCTGGTATATCCAACTGAGAGAGCCAGGCTCAGGTCTGACTCTCCCCTTATCCTAACCACACAGGCTTAAGGACCTGTGCCCCAAACACAAAGACATTTAAAGGCCATCTTCTGCAACAGCTTTATACATGGTTGTTGTAGTTGAGGCCCTTTGAGAGCGAAGAACTTACACACAAGGGTGTGCAGGCAGTCAGTGGCAAAGTGAGGGGTGAACCTAGAGCACATCTTTTCACATTCTCACAGGACAGCGTTTCCAATGAAAACAAAGCAAAAGCCCTCTCTGCCCAATCAGGCTCAGTCTACGTCTTAGAGTGCAACCCCTACTCCCACTTTTATCCCCAGTCCTCAAAGGCTCACTCTTTACGTTCATGATCTGAGAGCTGCTATTGAAGAATTCTGAGACATGCTCTCAAGTGCCTGATTCGTATCTTTCCTGGCTCAAACTCCATTTTCTAGAAGAGCTCTGCCTTGTCATAAGCCTAATACATTCATTTATTAGGGCTTCCCTAACAAATTATCACAAACTGCTTGGCTTAAAAAAACACAAATGTATTCTTTCATGGTTCTTGAGGCCAAAAGTCTGAAATGAAGACCTGTTCTCTCTCTGAAGTTTCTACAGGGGAATCCTCCCTTGCCTCTCCCGGTTTCTGGGATACTCCTTGGCTTGTGACAACATAACACCAATCGCTGCCTTCAACTTGTCATGGCCTTCTTTCCTGTGTTTTTCTGTATTTTCTCCTTTCCCATCTATTAAAGGACATCTATTGTCATTGGATCCTAATCTTAATCCAAGATGGTCCAAGATGGTCTCATCCTGAGATCTTTACCTTACTTACTTACATCTGCAATGACCCTATTTCCAAATAAGAGTATATTCACAAGTACCAGAGTTTAGGATCTGGACATGTCTTTTGGGGGCCACTATTCAACTCACTAAACCCTGTGTCCAGGTGTCTTTCCAGAAAGCCACAGTGCCTTTCTGGAAAAGCACTGCATCCTCCACTCCTGGCATTTTCCTACTTGTCTTCCAAACACATTGCAGGGACTCAACAAAGCTGTTCATTGCAGCAGGAATGATAGGGTTTCACTTTAGCCATATACTCTGGAGGCATGGAAACCTCTGGATGCTGCCCCTTTTCTCCTGGCCCTGCCTCCTTGACTTAACTTTCCATGGCTTGCAGAAAGGACACCCCCTTCAACTGTCCCATCAGTTTGTTCCTAGTCCTACAGTCTTCATTCAGAATGTTCTTATACCCAACAGGAGAATGCTTGAAGACTGCCTCACATTCATCAATATATTGAATGTTCTCTCATTGTCTCCCACCTGCAAGCTCTCCATTAAAACCGAATCTCTAGCCCTTAGAGGAGGAGTAGGTCTGGGTCAGGTACATATACATCATGATTACACAGGACTTAGACACCTGGCCTGGGGAACTATCCATAGAAGAGAATGAGCAAGTCAGAATCTTTCCAAGGAAATAAGAACTAAGAAGCCTGGAGACTGTGCAGATTGCATGGGGATGGGCATTGCTGCTGGCTGTGAGGTCTTGCACATTCTGAATTGGTGATCGTGTTGGGTGACAGCCATGTTGGGCTGTGTGCAAGTCAAGGAAGTTTGCCCAGACCAGGGTTGAGATGCAGAGAGCTATAAACGTGAGACCACTCAGTCTGAGAATGCAGAAGTGAGAGAGAGTATGATTGAGCAAGAGCAAGAATGAGAGAGATGCCTAATAACTTTTCATTTACTCCCTTCCCATACTTTATTTGTGAAAGTATCTATTATTTTGCTATAAGCCTCCTTTTAATTCAAACAAGCCCGAGTGGGATTTTCCCCCTTTTGACCAATAAATAGCCAAAAAACATATATAATCTGTTACCTTCTAAAGACCAGCCCAATTGGAAGAACATCTTATAAGAAAGAGGCATTCAATTCATTGTTATTGAAAGAACAAACAACAAAAAGGAAAAAGATTGAATGAGCAAACTGTTCTTGGGCCATTATAATTTAACAAATTGGTATCATGATTTATAAATTAATTGCTTGTGAGTTTTGTCAATACAAATTATTCCTCCCCTCAAGAGCCTCATCATTTGTGGATGAGTTGATAAAGTTGTGTTTCTGAATCTGAAATTTGAGGTGACAGTCACAACAATCACAGGAACTTGATTAAGCATCTTGGCAGCTCTACACATTCTTACTACATCTGCTATAGGAGGCTCTGCCAAAGACAGAAAATGAAAATAACACAGAATAGTGCTTGATATGAGATGAAACTGACCTACCTGAGGCTCAGATTTAGACTTTTACATTTGGATGATTATTTTTGTTTTGAGGATACACTAGGGCTAAGATGCCCATGAAAATATTTTTCCTGTTCAACATCCTCCTCTTATTCCCCCAGACATAAATTAGGAGTAGAGAGATTCAAAGGAAATAGCCAACCACAGTGGTGGTAGGTACAAAACTGTTTATATTATCGATGTTTTATGGAAGGGATTGAATGTCAGAGAAAAATGGTTTAAAAAATGTTTTGTTTGACACAAAGTTCAAATGCATGTGGAGAAAACTCTAGAACGTCACCTTTTTGTGCCCTGTTTTCAGAGTTCACATATTAGGAAAGCTGGGGAGAAGACGGTTTGATGCCTCAGTGCCAACTTCTTCAACGTGACATTATGTAACAAAGTTAGATACATTAAGCTTTCCATCATGGCAAACATGTAAAACTTCAGAGAATTTGCTAAGCCTTAAATAAATCTTCTATTTTTAGCCTAACTGCTATAATTGAATTTTCTTTTCTTTCTCGTTCAATCGTTATGAGCATCTTTCTATGAAAATTCTTTGATCTCACTTCCAGTGAGATCCATTGCGAACTGATGAGAAAAGCAAAGATTTAAAAATCCTGAAAACATGGGTTCAAATCTTAACCTTAAACTGAATGTCAGTTTCTGGATATGTGAAATTATCATGGCAAAGTCTACTTACTAATGTGATCGGGAAGAAGAAATTCAGTGGCATTTATCTGTTCTCAATCTTGGGCTCTCAGAACACCCTTTTTTCTTAAGTTTTTATTTATTCATTTGAGAGAGAGAGAGCATATGACCGAGGAGGGGATGTGGCAAAGGCAGAGGGAAAAGCAGACTCCCTGCTGAGCAGGGAGCCAGATCCCAGGACCCTGACTGAAATCATGACCTGAGCTAAAGACAGGCACTTACCCAACTGAGCCTCCCAGACACCCCTTATAACCACCCTTTAAAATATAGGAATGCCCAGGTCTTCTTCAAGCTGGGCTTATTCAGACTCTGTGAGAGTAGGGCCTGGATTCAATATTTTTTTAAATGCTTCAGGCTTTAAAATCTTAAAACACCCAACAAAAAGCAAGAGCAAAAGCCCAGTCTTTAAATCACTGTTAACTTGAGATTTTTAACTTGAGATGTGTGTGTGTGTACACGTGTGCATGTGTGTATGTGTGCTTCATAACTAGCTAACTCATAGTGAGGAATTGGGTTGTAGGGCCCACCAACCAATGAAGCTGTGAGTACCTAATCCCATCTATGTGTTCAGTTAGTAGGATTTTATCAAGTAGCAATTTCAAATGACACTGAATATGATTAATAATTCCTATTTTAATGACCCTAAAATTACATCAGGAAACTAGGACATTATGACAGACTCTTGATTAAGGGACACTATTTGGGATTAAACTTCTAGGGGTACTTCATTTCCATTGAGCTCATGAGGCATATTTCTTTACTAATTACAGGAATCTCTTAACACACCACAATGGCCAGTTTAAAACCTCTTGCAATTTGGGACACCTGGTGTCACTGTCAGTTAAGCACCCAACTCTTCATGTCAGCTCAGGTCGTGATCTCAGGTTGTGAAATGGAGCCCCATATCGGGCTCCAGGCTCAGTGGGACATCTGCTTGAGATTCTTTTCCCTCTCCCTCTGCTTCTCCCACTTGTACTAACACTCTCTCTCTCTCTCTCTCTCTTTCTCTCTCTCAAATAAATCTTAAAAAAAAAAAAAAATCCCAAAACCAAAAAGACCTCTTGCAACTTGAGCATAGGTGGCTCTCTGATTCTATGAACTATGTTGAAAATAGCCACAGCCCATGTTAAGACATCCAAAAAAAGTTTGTTGTCATCTTCTCCTTCCCCACAGTCTTTGGCAAACTATAAACTGGCGGGTAAACTCATGGTAGATCCGAGATGGGGTGGCCATGGGTTTTTTGACATAGTAACTTTAGCCAGCACTGCAGTCTGGGTTTATGGTTTCTCTGAAACTTAGAGACTTCCAGTTTAGCAAGGTGCCCCCAGTAGACAGGTTACACAAAAGGGAACTGAACTGTGAATCTTAAAAGAACAGCTCTTCTGATTACAGAAACAAATTAAAATTAAATGCAGCCTGTTAGAAATCTCGGCTCATCTCCAGCAATATATCATGCATTGAGAGCATCAAGTGTTAGGTGTTGCTGAGGCTTTTGTTTGTGTTATCTCTTCTTCTCTCCCTCTTCCTCTCTCTCATTTTTACCAAACCACTAGCTCTTTCTTTTTAACACTCTTAAAAGAAAATTAAAAAAAAAAAAAAAAGGCACAGTCACTTTCTTTAGGAATATTGAGTTTCTGTATGTGCTTTGGCACAAGCATGATTCCAAGAGCAAGGCACAGGCTTAAAACTCACCCATGTCCTGCACACCAGATGTGAGTCACAAAATGCTTTTCTGAATCTCAAAAAATTTTAAATGAAATTTAAAAACAAAAGTTATTGCTAGCAGTATGCATCACCTTACTAACAACTGATCAGCATAAATACACATAGAATCATTTAATCCTTTAAGTGAATCCTTTCTTTAAGTGAAGAAACATTCAGTTTCATAAATCAATCTATTATCATCACTCAGGGAAATAAAATACCACAGTTAAAATTTCCTAAAACAAATAGTTTTATAATTTCAGTTGCTAGGATAAGACTGTGTTTATATAGTAGTTCATTATCTCAAAGCACTTTGCAAATTATTTTACAGCCTTCTTAGTGAATGGATTTGATTGAAAACTGACTGTTGTGATAAACACTTTGTATTATTCTCACAATTGTTTACTAAAAGTGTTACCAGCAAATTACCTAATCAAAACCATGTTACTCTATAAACATTGCCTGTGTCTTGACCTTTATTCTGGTGGTTGTAAAATGATTCTACTCTCATGATCAGGATATTAATTGCTCAAGAGGGGAAGGGAGGAATAAAGAAAGAAAGGGAGGGAAGAAGACAGGGAAAGAAAGGGAGACAGAGAAAGACAGAGAGACAAAAAAAATTTTTTTCTGAATTTTCTCAATAGCTTCTTCTAATCTAAACTTGTGAATGTGTCTTTCACCCTGTAGTCTACGTAACAGACCTCTTCAGAAAATATTTTTTCTTACTTATATCTTTATCCATGGAACTTCTCTTTCTTTAGCCCCCACCTAGTAGCATCTCTCGGTGTTTTATACTACCTCTATCCTAAATTGGTGGTTTTTTGCTGCCTTTTTCCTAACTTTTATTCAACACCTTCCACCACTAAGTCCTCTTAGCTCTATTATCTAACTAGCAATAAGTGACATAATTGGTAGATGATCAAACATAAATTCAAGATCTAGTTGACAATGGTGTATCAGCCTTAGTGATGAATTCCTAAGTTCCATCTAACCAAATTCTTGCTATTCAAACCCACAGTAGCTTGCAGCCATTTCTAAGACATAAGCCATAGTCATCTTATATGATTAAAGGGTGAGAAGCTTGATATCTGTGAGCATAAGCAAAATTGTTTTAAGAAAATATATTTTGTGCTGACAAAGTTCAGGCACTGTACTAAGGAGGTGGGGAAATAAGATTGGATGAAAAAGAAACTACTCTTAAAATAGAGTTAATAACCAAGTGTAGGAGACAAACTTTAATAAGTCATAACACAGGATTGCTTAATTAAATTATACATTATGGGGAATACTACAAAAGTAACAGAATGCAAGGAGAGTAATTGTATAGCCTAGCCTACTCTGAATATCATGCAAAGTCACTATGGGAAATCAATAGGACTTAGGCTAAGTCCAAAAGAATTGTTAATCGAAGTGAAAAGGGAGGAAAGACATGTTCCAAACTAAGGGAATAGCAAGCCCAAGATCCTGAGACTGAGTGAAGCTTAGTAAGTAAGAGACATCACAAGAAAGCCAGAGCACCCTGAGTAAAGAAAGCTCAAGAGGAGCAAACTGTGGAGCTGGGCATCTCTGACAGCTCCTGAGTGGGCAGCCAAGGCAGGATTTTCAGTAGAGTAGTGAGGTGGTAAGACTTGGATTTTAATAACACTGTGGCTGCACTGGGGAGAATAGGTTGATGGTGGCCAAGGATAAGAGTAGAAACAAGGAGACTGGTTAGGATGCTACTGAGGTTCAGGAAGGCAATAATGAATTGGACTTGGGTGGTGACCCTGGAAACCAACAGAAGTAGGAGGATTCAGGATGTATCTAGGAAATGGTATCAGGTATCTATCTAGGAAACACTTGCTGATGACAAATGGTTGATTCTACCTATTCTACTTTCTAAATAGATCCCAAATCTCTATCATATATAAATCCCAAATCTTTTCATTTGTGCATGTACACATGTGCATCTGAGGGAGGGAAGAAGGGGGAGTAGGCAATTGGAGTTAGTGAGGTCACTATTTAACTTTGCTGTAAGCCATGGCCACTACCTCCAATATTAGCTCTAGACTCCATCTTAAGAAGCTTATTGGTCACTAGGGGACTCTGATGGGAAGATGGCTGTATACTGGATAGATACTGACACTTGATTCCATTACTAACACTGCAAAAAGTAACTTGAAGCATGGATTCTACCACCCATGGCAGCATTATATTTGTATAAAAGGACCAACTATTATACACAAAGGCAACATTCTTATCTAACACAATTGAAAATGAAGTATACTATCTTATCAAAGACAGATCAAACATAGATTATTGCTTACCAAAATGAGCAAATGACAACATTCTGGAACTTAAATGTTCCTGGGAAATAGACACAATGTTGTCTATTTCTCGCCATTCGACCTTGGAAAAATTAATTTAAACTCTCTGAACATCATTTGTTTCATCCATTACATGGTGATAATACCACCCATTTCAAAGAATTCTTTTTTTTTTTTTTTTAAGAGGCTGCAGAGGGAGAGAGAGAGAATCTTCAGCAGGCTCCATGGCAGTACAGAGCCCAACATAGGGCTTGATCCTACAACCCTAAGATCAGGATCTGAGCTGAAATCAAAAGTCAGACACTCAACTGACTGAGCCACTCAGGTGCCCCTCACAGAATTCTTCTGTTACTTAAATAAAACAACATATTACATGAGAACTTATATTAAAGCTTCTTGCAGTAGGCATAAAAGAAATGTAGCTGAGACTTTTATCCCAAGAGTCATGATTGTAGATCTTAATCATTATGTTATAATTTTTTTAAGTAGCTAAGAGTTCTAGTTGACTAAATGCTGGGTCATCCAGCCTTTACCATATGGTTTTTTAATGCTGACTGTTGTATTTGGGAATGACTAACTTCAGAAAATTAGAAACTTGGCTGTTTAAAGTCAAGTTTGTGGTACATGTTGTGATCTTTGGTCTATCCCCACACCTTCCTAAAGTATCCTTAGAATTCTGATTATCTTTGCATTTTTAGTCAATGCCAAATCTACCAAACATTACCTATTACGGGAGATTGTATAATGCTAAAAAGTTTCCACCAGAAATTATAACACTGAATGTCTTATCTTTAAATAATGTAACAAATCTGAACAAAGATTTTTCAGAATGTATTACGAAAATGTAAAGATCATGTATGCATAATTCATGTATCACTAGCCTGCTTATACAGTCAAGATGACAGCTTAAGAATTTAAACTAAATGGGTAATAGTGTTCTCTCTCATATATATATGTGTGTGTGTGTATTTATATTTATATACACATACATACACACATTTAAAAGTGTATCTAACTATGTAATTATTAAATGCATTATTTCATGTAATTATTAAATTATGATTATCTTAGTATTTTACTTATAAAACATAAAATAATAATCAAAACTTACATTGGGTATTTGTATTCTAAAGTTTGGATATTTAATGCCAGATTCAAATAAAATGGTACATTTTTGAGGGGCACCTGGGTGGCTCAGGTTAACCCTCTGCCTTCGGCGCAGGTCATGATCTCAGGGTCCTGGGATCAAGCCCCCCATCGGGCTCTCTGCTCAGCAGGGAGCCTGCTTCCCCCCCTCTCTCTGTCTGCCTCTCTGCCTACTTGTGATCTCTCTCTCTCTCTGTGTCAAATAAATAAATAAAGTCTTTAAAAAAAGAAGGTACATTTTGAAATAGAAAAATGCATAAAGTTTTGTGGATATCCTTTCAAATAAATTCCTATCATATAATTTCTTCATGCTTTCCTGTAAAAAACCATTCCCACTCCTTTGACTATAGATAAAAATATATAATATAATAAAGAATAATATAATATAATCCACTTTTTAAAAGAGAAAGGAAAAAAGTAAACCTAAAGTGATTTTTAACTGGAATATATACATTTTTAATAAAATTATTGGCTAGGTGAGATTACTCAACAAAATAACTCATTTTAAATAGATGTTAGTTCCATGAAGCAATACATTTTGGAGTCTCCCTCCCTGTCATGTTTGCAAACACCTTCCTACACCTTAGCCCACTCAACGCCCAGCTGCCCAACCCTACTTTTTCCCCCAGTGATTCAGGTCTCCTCTCCAATTCCTCCTACACATCAAAAATTCCATGTACCATTCTCATAAGACTCTGGCCTGACAAGCAGTGGGTTGGTAATGGTTATCAATCAGGAAAATGATGTTCGTTATGATTTGTCAGGCAACTAAAATGTAAATCCCTCCTAGGTGGCATTATGCACAGTTCTCTGTTTGGATAATTCTAAGAAATAAAGCTGATACAACTTTCAAACAATGTGACAGGTAGAAATATTTTGAGTCATGTAGGTAACTATCCAGTTTTGGAGAATATGTTGTCTTCTCTTGGAATCTGTGTGAACTTTGATCATCTCCAGTCTTGAACCAGCTAACTTCTTTCTCTAAGCTCAACTGACATATATCTTCTATTCTCTAGACTTCCAATATTATCTTTATAAAAATAATCCCCAAATCTATATTTCTAGATTTAACTTCTAGAATATTCCAGTCTCCAATTTCTTAATACTTACTGGACATTTCCAATAGGTATCCTGCTGGCATCTCAAACTCAAAAAGTCTGAAATGGAACTACTCTACCTCCCATATCATCTTAATTTCTTTGCTTTCTATTAATGAAGTTCAATTTTACAGATAGTCCAGCTCAAGATTATATATGTGGCATTGATTTTTCCCTTTTTCCCTTTGCTCTTCCATATACATTCAAATACCAAGAGCATTAATGAAGTCAGACATACAGAAGACAGAAAACCATCACCCCAGTGAACTATGGGTTAGTCAGACTCTGTGCAGAATAAGAGGCCCAGGGGCATCTGGGTGGCTCAGTGGGTTAAGCCTCTGCCTTTGGCTTAGGTCATGATCCCAGGGTCCTGGGATCAAGCCCCACATCGGGCTCTCTGCTTGGCGGGAGCCTGCTTCCTCCTTTCTCTACTTGCCTCTCTGCCTACTTGTCATCTCTGTCAAATAAATAAAAATAAAATCTTAAAAAAAAAAAAAAGAATAAGAGGCCTGATTCTAGCCACCTTATTTTAGGTAGACTATTGACAAATGAAAAGGCATCTAGAAAATGATGAATATTCAGAAACTATATGTGAAAACAAGATCTTTGTCACAGTCAGAAGAAAACAGGGGTCTATTGTAGTTGATGAGATACAAATTTTAGCTATGAGAGCAATGATCAAGATGCAAATTTTTGAAATATCTAGAATTGAAAAAAAAAAGAAGTATCTAGAATTGGTTATGACATACATGACTTTTCACCCAGACTGCAAGTTTTAAAAAGCTAGATTATTGGATAAGGAAAGAGAATGTGTGATGCAATTTCTTTGGAACAAGCTATTTGCCACTTTCAGTTCCCACATTCCAAACCCAAATCCAGTGTGTGGACTTCCACAGCACTGCAGCGAGAACTCCAGATGCATTTCCTATATCTAGAAGACAGACGGGTTTGTGCCTCTCATTTGGAAACTTACAGTGCTCTACAGCTACCTGGCAAATGGGTGCCTGGTCAAGTGTACGGAATAATGATGTGTACCACCAGGCACGATAGTTGAAAGAGTTCGCTAAAGTAAAGAAATTGCATTAACTAGCTACATTAAGAGAACTGCAGTGAGTGAGTGGACTCAAAGGGGAACCTCTAAATGCCTGTTACACAAAGCAAGCAAGATCCATAGCCTACCATGATCTGTATAAGCTGGGAACTTACTAGAAATGCAGAATCTCAGATTTCACTCCAGGCCTACCTAATCAGAATTTTCATTTTAAGAGATCTCCATGTGATTCATTGCACAATAAACTTCTGAGACCTAAGACCCATGGCATGGTGGTACTGGTCAAGTAGGAACTTTCCTGTCCCCCCTCAACTTTTCTTCCTCCCCCAGCTTAGAGCTCCATGTCTGGAAAAGCCAGTTACAGAATTGGGAAGATGAGCAGTGAACAGTGTAGAAAAGCCTGCCACTCAGAGCAGGAGGGTGGAGGACAGGAAAAAGGCTTGCTTCCAATGAATACTGAAGAATCAGTGAATATATCTGATTCGACACTAAAGCACAGGACCGGGTCTATGTTTACGACCTGAAGTGACTATAGGATATTTTATTTCCTGAGATTCACAAGCAATGTGGTAGGATGGTCCTGGCAGGGGGCAGAGCAGCCTCTCAGAGCAGACTTGAAAGAAAGTGAGAGACAAAGAAGCAGCAGCTCTTTGAAGACTATAGTCCTAGACTTTTTGGTTACTAGGCCACACTGGTAACACTTAGCTTTTAATATTTGGATGATTATCATGTAAAACAAAAAAACACTGAACACTGGCCATTTGGTGGACATTACTAAGTGAGATTTTGCTTAGCAGTCTACAAGGATCTTCTAGAATTGCTAACAATTGCTAACCAGAAAAGAGATCCACACTGTCATACTACTGGAATGGCTCAACTAGAGGCAAAAATGATGCTCTGGTGCCAGATGTTATAATGAGACTTTCTCCTTCGAGTGGAAGATAAGGTTTATGTTGACTCTTAGGGTTTATCATTTATGATGTAATACTGTCATTCCCTGTGGGATTAATAAAATCTGTGGGACTATCTGCCTCTCTATCAGTGACCAAAACCATTACTTAGGCTTCTTGACTTTTCATCTCTATCGCTCTTTACATTTTTCAGTCTGTTCCCTTCTTATTGGTTTGTCAGTTATTAGATCTCACTTGCTTCCCACTCATTCTTAATTTGCTGTTCCTAATTGTCTGTGGGCTGCAAAAACATATGGCCCAGCTTGAGAGAATTATGTACAAACAAAGTAAACAAGCTGTGCGTGTGAGGTCCTTTCAAAGAGAATTTGGTTTTGTGTCACCTACCTGGCCACTCGGGCTGTCTTCTCTGCTTATCTTCTGGTTCCAGTTAACCTGTTCAATAGGGAAGTTGTGTAGCCAGAGAAGGCAACTGATGGACACCTGTGCATGCAGCCAACCATGGGGACAGTGTTGGTTTAAGTTGCTCTGAGCATACTTACAGTGCAGATAATTTAGGATGTGAATCACAGATCTCCGGGTACAAATCCAGATTCTACTCGTGGAAGCCAATAGTCACAGGGAGATCCTTATTCTCTTCATCTCTAAAACAGGTAACTATACTTACTTTGCAGGGTTGTGGGAAGTAAATGAGGCAACATTTACGGCGCACCTGACTTGTTTAGGTAACCCAATAATTTTTAGTTCACTTTCCCCACTTAACTTTACCTTTTCTTAACTCTTGGCACCACAGTGCATGTGGGATATAAATAAACTGAGGGAGTTGTAGAGGGATGCAAAACCAAGTCTTAAACATAGTGGTTCAAAGAAATGTTTCAAGTGGTTCAAAGAAAACATTTGCTCTGAATAAGCAAAGACCCAGCAAAGAACTGTGTCTGCAAAGATTTGGAGGACAGACAAGGGGCAGAGAGAAAAGAAATTCCTCCTCTTTATTTGTGGATTTGATCCTGAGCTGTCCATCCCCATGGCTACCACCTCATGCCAGGCAATCACTGCCTCTCATCCAAGCCCCTGCAGCCTCCTCCATGCTGGTCTCCCTGACTCTTCCCTTGCTCCATCTGCCTCCAGTCCATTCTCCATACTGCATCCCGAAGGACCTTTTAAAACCACCAAGCTGGCTGTGCCCTCCCTCTTCAAAATTCCCCAGGCCCTGTTTGGCAAAAGCCAAGCTCCTTAACACCCAAGAGCATCTGTGACTCTCATGTAAGCTCATTTCTCACTTCTTCCTCAGGTTTTCTCCCACCTGCCAATCCCCCTCGCTTACACACACCTCACATACACCAAAACCCAGCCCTGTGAATTTCCTTAGAGATGTTTATCTGTCTCACTCTCTTCATGCCTTTCTGCCTGGGATGTTCTCCAACTTGCCCATGCAGTGAGATGCTTGACATCAAGTCATCTTCTCTGAGAAGGCTTCCTGGTCTGTTCTCTGCCCCACCTTGTAACCACAGAATTAAGCACTCCCTGCACTACTTCTAGATCTCTACAGTCAGCAGTGGGTTCTATTTCCACAGTTACCTGTGTGTCACTCCTCTTGGCTGCAAGCTCCCTCTCCACCCACACTTCGTCCCTTTCTCTAGTGCTAGCCCAGGGCCAGGGGGTCATCATGTCAACACCATAGCACTTAAACCTTAAGCACTGATTGAGCTGCTAGCAAGATTCTCAGCAGTAAACAGAATCATCCTGGTACCTTCCACGTTAAAGATTTACTACCTTCTGGTTATTATGGTATCTTTTAAATTTATAAAACCAAGTGGCTGAGTTTCTTTAATTTGAAAATGCTGTCATAAATTGGAAGGATTGGGTCAGAATAGAGCTGCTTAGTTTTAATGTATAGAAGAATCACCTAGGAAATCTTGAAGTACAGATTCTGGAGGCGCCTGGGTGGCTCGGCCAGTTAAGAATCTGGTTCTTGACTTTGGCTCAGGTCATAATCTCAGGGTCCCATGATCAAGCCAGGAGTCTACTTGAGGATTCTCTCTCCCTCTGCCCCTCCTGCTCACACACTCTGTCTCTGTCTCTCTCTCAAATAGATAAATAAATCTTAAAAAAAAAAAAAAAAGTACAGATTCTGAATCAGGAGGTCTAGTGTGAAGCCTGAGACTCTGACTCTCACAAGCCCCCAGGGAAGGCTGGTGATGCTGATTCATAGACCATCTTCAGTGACTAGGATTTACAGATTATATCACATTCAATTGGGGTTTACAGGTTAGGCTTAGGATAAAACTGAAGCACAAAACATCTAAGTCAATGTTTTAAAAATCTAGCAAAAAAAAAAAAAA
>ML111090.1:18676-49195 GCA_003697995.1 Taxidea taxus jeffersonii
AAAAACCAAAAAACAAAAACAAAAAAAACCAAGACCAAAATCCATTCAGTTAAGATGTCCATGATAGAGAAATAAAAACTGGTATTTTAATGTAGCACTTCAGAAAACTCAATCTTGAGTAAGGCAGAAAATTTAAAACATGTCTATGATATATAAATCTGTTAAAAAGCACTTTTGATTGATTGATTTAAATAATTCTTTTCATGGAGTTGGCAGACTATGTGTCGAGGTAGAAGTTCAAAGAGATTAAGAAGCTGAAAAAAAAAATGTTACTGAATGTTAATTTCCAGCCATTAAACTTAAAGCTTTTGATTTCAGTAGAAAAGAAGTTCAGTAAATTACTTGTTTTTAAAAAAAGAAATAGAACTCCTTCTCCTCCAGAGGTTTCTATGGTTTCATTTAATCTTTTGCTATTAATAAAAACATAAAAAAGGGTTTTGAAACACAATGGACACTAATTAGGAGGAGAGTAACAAAAGGTTCAAATAATTTAAAAACTGAAAAATTGGTTTACGGTCCTTGGGTCAATGACTCATAAACAAGAAAAGCCCTGCAAAGTATTATTCATTTATGTTGCCAGGTATTTAAGTGATGAAGAAACACTTCCAGATCTTTGGCCTTGGAAAATTCTTGGCTAGACATAAAGAGATAGGGAGCTATATACCTTATCAGGCTGGAAAGACAGAGGAGTCTATAAACCCTTTCTGAGCACAAGATCTCATACTCCTTTCATCAGGCACAATTCTATGAATTAACTCCAACTATAAACATCTCTCATAAGACTTTAGTCAGCAATACTGACAATATTATTTGTGATGTTCTCACATGGATATAAGAACATGTCACAATATCCAAAGAACAATGCAAACATTTATAGGAAAACGCCACATGCCGCCATCTCCCATCAGTGGCAAATGTGAACTTCATCAAAAGATGGGTACTTTGCACATTGCTCTGGAAGCTGTTTCTAAAAGACATCACTATTGTTCTGTTCTTACACAAATCAAATGATACTACAATGGGCTCTCTACTCCAGGAAGAAAGTATTTATTTACTTACCAGAGTCGTTTGTTTTCTCACAGTGGTTTGTTGACATCAACAAACACGTTCACTATGGGATTCCAGAGTAAAATCCCCCTCCTCTTTAAACCCAACTATACTCTATATGCCCGTAATGAATCCTGTCATGACAATGCCAAGTGTGATTCTGTTCCAAACTTCTGTCATCTTCTTTGGAAATCCTCCCAAACCCAGGGCCAGGAAACAATGATTATTTCTAAAGAGACTGAATTTACTTAATAGCATCCTGACAGATGGAAAAACGGTGAGTGTTTACATAAGAACACATGAGATTTGAACTGTAGATATTCCCAAAACACTGATTTCATAAAAAAATAAATAAATAAAAATAAGGCCATTTCTTCACCAAGATAAATACAAAGCAATCTCCTTTATTTTTCTCCAAAACCTAAGTCAGGAAACTAGAAAGAACTTCTTTCCTAAAGGATCTGCTCCCAGAAGGATAGTCTATCAAAATCATGAAAATATGAGCCCTGCTTCTTCCCTGTAAAATGTGATGCTTATACAAGTCATATTTTTTCCATTAGAAAACATGGGTGTATTTTTACTCTCTGAAAACAATCTTTTTCATTGTTTTCTTTTTTTCACTTTCCAGCAGAAGGGATTAGCGTGTATCTGTCATTCCTAGGAGTGGCGTTAGCATGAAAGCTTATTAGCTTAGTTAGCTACAGCCAACTAATGAGGGCAAAGCCATAAATTCAGTCCTGGGAGAGAGGAGGAAAACATAGTTTGAACTTCACAGCCTAAATCATCTGGTCAAATCTGAACACCCAGATCTGCTCTTCCTAAACTTATTCAGCACCTAACAATCAATGGGCTTCTCCCCAGGGTAGCACTGAGTCCGCTGAGGGTGGCCTAAAGGTGCCGATGCCCTGAGGGTGGTCTGGGACCTTGCTTTGGAAAACTCTGCAGTCACTGGTCTGTCCAAAATCACATGTGTTGGGAACCCAAATAGCTGAAGAAGACAGTAAATGCAGCTCATGACAAAGCTAGGTCCCCATTGAACAAACAATGTGAAGAATGATCATCTAGGAATACGAACACATAGGACAGATCAGAGGGAGAAATAGCTCTTATTGATTTAGATCAAAAAGTACTGCTTAGAAATGAATAATACACTCTTTTTACCCAGTCCTCTGCCTTAAAGATTTTCCTAATTAACAAACCCAGAGAGAGCTGTCAGTTTTGTGCAGAACTGGAACAGTTGGTTTAAGCTTTACGTATCAACAGTTCCAGGAACTGTTGGACTAGAGGTATAAATAGAAAGCAATAACAGAAGCAATATATCATAAGAGTTAAAGCAAAGTATTTTAAACAATTTATTATCTTGGCGTGGGGGAAGAGTGGGTGGTAGGTGTAGACTCAAAGATTAGCTCTGCTTACTTTTATCATAGCTGCAACAATCAAAGGAAATGTCTGGATTTCCGGATGTTCCTCAGAAATTCTGGTCTTAGTGAATTAAGAAAGGTTGTATGCAGGAAGTTGATATGTACCTATCTTTTCCATCTGCTATTTTATCAGTGCAGCTTCATTCTTTTTATTTTCCTTTTTTTTCTTGAACAAGAATCAGTAATGGCTATTGTCTCTAGGAGAAATGGGGGCTTATAGGTGGGAGGATAGGAGTTGGGTCAGGGTGAGGGAGGGAGGTGGACATGGGGTTATAGGTGGGGCTGGGGTTACCAGTGGGGCTATAGGAAGCACCAACTAGAAGGAAGAAGGAGTTAAGTGATCCATTTCCATCTTAAGCCCAACTTTTTCTGAGACTTATCCTTCCCTATTTGATTGGTGTGGGAGTTGTGAGGATAAAGGTGAAAGAATGGGTGAAATTGGGCCTGTGATGGATACTTAGGTTGAGTTCGCCAAAACACCCCCTGAGACAAGGATGTGGCACAGAAATTGATTTAGCAGGTGATTTCAAGTTAGCATCATAGGGAACAAGGACTAGTCCCTTCTGAGGACCTTAATTATGTAGAATACACTTCAGCATTGTCCCAATTGAGGCATGAGGCCGCTGGGTTATTTTTCCACCAACTTCCCTCAGTTACTGGTTGAGGATGGTTCCCAGAAAGCGTTAACTCCTAAGCATTTCTGGTCTGCCCCACTCATGCGTTAGGCGGACTTCCACAGGCAGAGAAAGCCCTCAGGAGAAGAGTCACAGGAACATAGTGGTTGGGGTGCCCAGAAATGTGGGAGCTGGAGCAATATGGGTGAAGCACCAATAGTAACAACCACAAGGGAGACACAGAGTGGGCATATCCAGATAGGAGATTCTATTTACACATAAAGGATCAAAGAATGTATTCTGTTGAGAATAAGTGTTTGACTTGAATTCATTTTTTGTTTTTCCCTATTTTAAAAATGTGCTTTCTAAAGGCATACTCTACAGCATATAACACAGAGCATGGTGACTATTGTTAATGGTACTATATTGTAGTATGGTGACTAACATAACATCAAAAAAATGGTACTATATTGTATATTGAAAAGTTGCTAGGAATAAATCTTAAGAGTGCTCATGACAAGAAAACATTTTGTAACTATGTATGGAGACAGATGATAACTTGTCTTATTGTGATGATCATTTCGGTGTATGCAAATATGGAATCATTCTGTTGTACATCTGAAACTAATATATGTCAGTTATACCTCAATTTTAAAAAATATATATTTTTGTAGTCAGCCTGTCCTGTGATTTTCCCCATGGAAAAACCCTATGGTCAGCTATATATATAGTATAATATAAAATATACTATAACATAACACAATATGCAATATATTTCATAAACAGCTGCCATGGTAGAAAGTGGAAGCCACCTTATTCTGCTGTTTACCTAACAGCTCCTTCACTACCGCCATCATTCTAAATATTATGTTCATGATACTAATATTTAATAACAACTGGATTGTTATTTAATAACAAGTTTTTGAAAAAAAACCTAAGAACATCTTCTTAGTAGTTTCCTAGTGAAGAGTCATGGCTTCCTCCCATAAGGACTGCCTAGTTATCATTTTTAGGTTTTCTTTCTTCCACAGTTAGCTTTGTAATTGTAGCCTGGGAAATAAACTCCTTCAGCTTCTTCCTTCTATCCTTCCTTCATTTATTTGTTTTTATTTGTTTTTAGGTTGAAGGAGTGGGAGAATTGAAAATCATCTTTGGGTTTCTCTGAGTTTCTAGTTTCAATCTAGGTTTGGGATGGAGATTATTCCAGGCTTCCAGCCTTCTCCAAGAGCTTCTTACTGATAGCATTTGCACTGCCTGATTGTGGTAATATCATCTGTTTCCAGGAGGTGTGTGTGAGGTGCCGAGGAGAGGAAGGTTGGCTACTCTGCAGTTCCTTTGGGTGACCGCCTAGAGTTTTGTGTAGGCTCTAGAATGGGTTATTCCCTTGCTGCTGCAACTCTAAGCCTGTGTTATGGGATGACCTGCCAAGGCAGCGCTGGGCTGAGACAGATAGAATAAGGAGATAAATCTGAGGAGATGGCTCAAATAATCCTAAACTACACCTGAGAGTACCCTAGAGGATGCACTGAAGGGAAGAAGTCTGGTATTAGATCCCGCATGTGGAAATTTCCTGAAGGACTCCATTTACCATTAACAGCTTGGTTTGAATGGAAATTCCCCAAAAGACTGAGGGTCTTGGTAGAGGTCCGAACAATTTGGAAGGTTGAGTTTTAGAGAAATGGTTAACCATGTCACAAAAGTCAGATCATAGTAATCCCCCTAACTCCCTGCAAATCCAAAAGGTTTAAAAGCTTCTATGATATAATGACTCCAGTTTCCTCATGGATACTCAGGTATAAAGCAGCTTGAGTTAACCAGAGTTTATGGGGATTTAGTTATTCTGTTGCATTTAATTTTCATGGTTACAAAATCTTCATGTTGTTTCAACACTTGAAATATTTTTATCTGCTTTTCCATAATAAATATCTTAAAAGTAGGCATGTTTTATTATTTCTGTGTTTAAAATTGATCATTCCAAACCTACTGTTCACCATATACTATTTTGGGTGCAATTAGAAAGGCAATAGAATGTTAGATCCTGGATAGATACTAATGTGAGTTCATTTTCATGGTTTGTTCTTTCTTTAAAACTCTAGATAATTAAGGGTTGATATTAGTACAGTTATGATAAATTGAGGGTTTGCTATGGTAAATTTACCTTATGCTCATTTGTCCTTGTGTATGAATTTCTTTAACTATGATTTTAGGAGTTTCTAAATCTTGCTTTGGTTCATGGATCAGGTTATACTGGATAGCATTCAAAGGCAAGGCCCTAACTTTAATTAAGTGCAGCAAATGTCTGCTGTACATCCGCATGCCGGGCACTTGACCTCATTTCTCTTCTGCCTTCCCGTCTTACAGGGTTTAATCCCTTAGGGATCACTCAGTATATGTTCTTGGTGGTCACACAAGTCAACGATTAGAACCATCCTTTTGATATCCATAACTTGTCACTTTCTCTTTTATTTACAATTCTCATGAAAATCTTCCCAAGTCCAAATACTGCCCAAATTGTCTTTCTGTCCTCTGCTAAAGGGATTATTATTTCTTCCATCAAATTATCATAGCACTTTTCGATGCCCGAGATTAATGGTCAGCCCCAGAGAATCTTTCCACTGTCCACAGCTAAGCCCTGGCAGTGTAGAAAGATAAATGTTTGAAAGGAAGGAGCTGCTCCTTTTGCAAATTCTCCTGGTACATAGACAGGGTATACTAATACTGAGGCACCCTTAACTTATTCAAAAAACTAAGGAAAAATCTTCTCCCCACCCCCGCTATTCTCTAATGCCAATGTGA
Source organism: Taxidea taxus jeffersonii (assembly GCA_003697995.1). Classification (NCBI taxonomy): domain Eukaryota; kingdom Metazoa; phylum Chordata; class Mammalia; order Carnivora; family Mustelidae; genus Taxidea; species Taxidea taxus. Next base: position 24,555 of record ML111090.1, read on the forward strand.
AGACTGTAAGCAAGCACAATTTGTGGACAAAGCCTACATAGGAAACTCACAAAGCAAAACAGTTCCACTTACTTGGCTGAATTATGTATAAATTTCTTTTGAGAAGAGGTACTCAGAGTCTATTAGTAACAGGTAAAAATATAATAATCCCATCTCTTCTCCCAGGAAAGAATAATCACAAAAGTCATAGTATAAAGCGCCTTTATCCATAAAGGGTGTTTTCAAGAGTATTCAATGGCAAACTAGTTATTTAGAACTTGAAACACATTGCCCTATAAACATGATGTGTAAACAGCAGTGTTTTCAGGTAGGAATTCCTCTCCCAAAATTCATGGAAAATGGTTTCCAAATTCCAAATACTAAAAAAAAAGAAAAAAAAATTGAGAAATCAGGGAAAATAATCTAAATTTCCCTGCAAGAATTAAACCTAATAATCAACATAGAGACCTTATCCGTTCTAAGGAATATACAAATATCAAGTCAAAAGCAAGAAGTAAAAGTGGACACATGAAGGTCAAGGTCAACTTTTTCAGGAACAAAGACAAGGTTACATAAGAGAAATGATTCATCTAGTTAGTCACTCAGGCTTGCAGCTGCTGCCATATTATGTGTTCATAGCCTGCATAGGCAGTATCTTACAAAAATCCTATGAAAAGTGTTCCAATAAACAAATTTAAAAGATAAGGCTTTAAAATGGCAGTTTAGGCACATGATTTGGCGGGGTGCTTTTAACATTACTAGAAGATATAAATGTTACATTATTTGAATACTGATAGTGTTCATTAGTATTTTTAAGTATTTAAATTTTCACTGTAGGCTATGGTTCTTAGTAAGTAACTTCCAAACTTATTATTTCTTATTAATCAAATATTAGAAGTCCATAATGATGTTTTAAGAGTATGAAGAACACTGGATATATTTTAAGAATGACATAATTTTGGAAATTCCTATGAATTCTGATTTCTTATTCCTAAGTCTCAGATATTAATGTATGTCTGGAATTTGGAAACATAACAGTAACAATAGAAAGAAAGAAAATTTTTAAAGATTTATTTATTTATTTGAGAGAAGGAGGGGGATAGGGGCAGAGGGAGAGAGAGAATCTCCAATAGACTCCCAGCTAAGCACGGAACCCAAAACAGTACTCAATCTCACAACCCTGAGATCGTGACCTGAACCGAAGTCAAAAGTCAGAAGCTTAACAGACTGAGCCACCCAGGCACCTCAAGAAAGAGCATTTTTTTTTTTAAACGGAAGTGACAGTGGGAGCTGTGAAACATTAACATCGGATATTAACATCTTGGCTTAAATTAAATTATTAGAACTCCAGCTGCATGCTCCCAAACCACCTTTACTTTTTTTTCTTAGATTTTATTTATTTATTTGACAAAGAGACATAGAGCAAGAGAGGGAACTCAAGCAGGGGGAGTGGGAGAGGGAAAAGCAGGCTCCTGCTGAGCAGGGAGCCCAATGCCGGACTCCATCCCAGGAATCTGGGATCATGACCTGAACCAAAGGCAGGAGCTTAATGACTTGACCCACCCAGGTGCCCTGAACCTTTACTTTTTTAAGAAAACACTTTACCCTAATTGTTTCAGTGTCTTCCTCTCTCATAGCCTTTAAGCAATATTGAGGATAGGAGTTCAGGAGTTATGTCATCTCCTTCATCACTATATTCCCTAATACCTCACACAAAGTTAAGCACATGACAATTGCTCAGTAAATATTTCCAGAATGAAGGCTAGAGAACACATGAACAAACACAGAAGTATGAGGACAGTGGTATGTAGATAGGGAAGGTGTGGGAAGTGAATATGGGACTTGACCTGGGTACCTGGACTGGAAAGGGGAAGGAAGAAAATCTGTGCATTGAGTAAAACAGAGGAAAACCTCAAGCAATGTGAAAATATTTGCCACCTGAGTACAAAGGACAGTGGCCTTGAAAAAATAAATGAGAAAGTTGCTCAGAGAGGTATCCCATACTTCATAATGCTATCTGGAACAGCTCCAAAGGATCCAAACCATCACTTGGCTTCAATAAAACCCTCCGCCTTAGGGAGCTTGAGTCAGCACTCTCAGCTCCCACCTCCAACCCACCAAATGCTGAAATGGACCAGGTAACAAACAGAATTAAGAAGACTTTACAAAATGTTCTCCTTGGATTCATTTGAAAGCAAAATCTTTAAGATGACAGAATAGATGCTGAGGTTGGAATCTGTTGCCTGTCCTATCCCATTTACCTCTTAGTGACAGGGTTATAAAGTTAGATAAAAAGTTACTGGAATTTTAAGTTTGGGATTTCAGCTCAGGAAATTTTTTTTTCATATGCCAAAAATTAATGACTTAGATTGGATAGTCTAGAGAGTAGAGAAGCAATTTAAGCCAGCTGGAGATGAAGGAAAATACTGTTTAAGGCTGATAGAGATAGAGCTAGATCTTAACAGACTAGTGAATGCCAGTCTCAAAGTATAAACCTCACCCTCCAGGCCACTACCACTCAACATGTGGTCCACAGATAAACAGCAGCAGCATCTCCCTTCAAAATACAGAATTTGTTGCCCTGGACCTTCTCAAACAGAATCTGAATACTGTCTCTGGCAAGATGCCCAAAGTATTTGAGTTTGCACTAAACTTAGAGAAATACTAGTCTAAGAAATGTAGAGTCATTAAGGTTTCATATGGGGAAGTCTCCAACTCACTTATGCTCTGGAATGGGGATTATAGAGGCTGGATTAGGAGAATAGTATGGAGGTAGAGAGAAGTTACAAGGATGTTACAAGAGTTTAGTCATGAAATGATGTGGGCTTGGCCATCAAGATGAGATGAGAGAAAATAAAACAAAACATCTAGATTTAATATATGTTTAAAAGGTAAAATCAGCACAACTTGGTGACTAATTAGATACGGGTTTTAGAGACTAGAGAGGTATGAAGTAAGGTAGGTAGATACTAGGTTGTCTTCCAGGCAGGCTGAAGTGGCAAATGATGGTACAACCCTCTTCAAGCACAAAAGTACAGAAAAAAAATACAAGTACAGAAAGGAAAAGTGATCATTTTAGCTTTGGACATGTTGACACCTTAGGTGTGCTAAGAATAAGTAGAAATTCTGGTTGGAAAACTTTACAGCATCATTGTGAGAATTAAATAAGGCATTGTAGCAGAAAGACATGACAAATCATAAACTACTATACAAATACATATAATAGCATTTTAAACAAATTTCAGACTTTATCTTCTCTGTTTTTTTAATATTCTGTTTTTGGTAAAGTAAGACATGATTAACGGGCTTGATTACTGTCCTGGTAAAACCTTAATTTGGAGTTTAACAGTGGACAGAAAGCTGAAAACCAATGATAAAGTCAGGAAGTAAGAAACCTAGAACATGGGGAATAGTGAATGGTTGTTTTAGTGTTGATTGAAGGAGAAAATATGTACATAATCAGAAGTCACTGATAGTATGTGGTGTAGAGTTATACTTTTCACTGTGGTAGCAACTAGCCACCTGTGGCTATTGAGCACTTGAAATGTCACTCATCAAACTGAGTTGTGATGTAGGTGAAAAATATGCATGGGAGTCAAGACTTAATATAAAAAAGAATATAACATTATTGTTAATGTATTATTAACATTGATTTCACCTGTTGCTCTCTATAGGTGGCTCCCGTTTTTGACCCTCACTGTATTTCTATTTAACAGTACTGGAATAGAACATGACTATGAAACAGTTATTGAGTCCCTTGGTTCTTGCTTCTCATTTTGCACATACTTCACCTGTGTCATGTGGACTGGCTTGCCAAGGTTTTCCAGCTCCATCTTGATTTTATTCTTTGCTCACTGCTTGCCACAGGAAGTAGTGTAAGTAATGGAAGGAGATGGTCTATGTTTTGCCAAGTTCTCTTGAACAGATCTTCTGCCCTCCTCCAGCATAGCCTTTTCCTTGATTTTTCTGCCACCATAAGTGATCTCTTGAAATTGGGTCAAGGTGATGAGAATTGGAAGGAATCCTCAAGATAATCTAATCCTATGCTCTTCCTTTATCAATTAAAAATCCAGAGGTCCAGAAATGTAAGTACACTTAAATTATGTTTTTTCCACTACCTAACACTCTTCCCCCAGTTGGACACAGTTGACCTAGAGTTTTGTCTTCAGAGACATGAGGCTGCACAAAGATATGGGAGAGGGTACAAAATGCAGATCTGAACACTTTCTTGGAGATGATGGGAAAAGAGTTGAAGAATTTGTTTTATGAAACTTCTGATTCATCTAGAGAGAGTTTGCTTAGAAGAGGAGAAATTAATCTTTTATACAGTGTGGGAGAGATTTATGGGGGAAAATGTGGGAAGAGGGACAGGGATCCAACAAGAAATGAATAAAAATTTTCCAAGCAGCAATGAAGGCTTTGTCTCCAACCATGCATCATAGTAAGTTGTAGGTGTCCAAATAGAAAATGTTACAAAAAGAAACATGTAGAAGCCTTACTGCCCTGTATTTTCTCCTTCAGATGAGTGGCTAGTAGCATTTAATTTGGTTATAGACTGGGAAAACATGTGACACTTCTGTGATCTACCAGTTATTCAATATCATAATCAGATACTCTTTCCTCTGATTGGAAGAAACTTTTGGAAATATGAAGCATAGTAATTTGCTAAGGCTGCTGTAACGAAGTACCACAAACTGGGTAGCTTAAAAAAACCAAAATGTATTGTCTCATAAATCTGGAGGCTAGAATTCTGAGATCAAGAGTCAGCAGGGCCATGTTCCCTCCAAAACCTGCAGGGCCAAATTTTTCCTCCCCTCTTTTTAGCTTCTCCTGGTTTACTGGCAATCCTCAGCATTCCTTGATTTATAGCTGTAGCACTTGAATCTCTGACTGTATGATCATATGATGTCCCTCCCCCCCCCCCATATATCTGTATCTCTGTGTCTCTTCCCTTCTTCTTATCACCACAACAATCTTCCTGGAGTAAGAACTTCACCCTACTCCAATAGGATCTCATCTTAAATAATTACAACTGCAATAATCCTCTTTCCAAATAAGGTCACACTCTCAGGTACTGGGGATTAGGACTTCAGCATATCTTTTTGGAGGACACAATTCAACCATATCATGATGTCCCATCTCTGTGCATGCATTATATTTGAGTAGAAAGTTTACCTAAGACTTTGGATCCAAAGAAGATGCCATAAACCCACTTCTTCCTGCCTAGTAAAACTACAGGTCTTATAGGTTAAACCCTGGAAATAACAAAAAAAAGAAAGAAAAAAAAAAGAAGAGAAGAGAAAAGAAAAGGGGAACTCTAAAATGTGTTAGGAAGATGGCAAACTAGGGGGAAAAACACAGAAGCAGGATGTCTTACATTTTTCCACCAAACAGATGCAGACCGTACATTTTCCAATCCTAACTAGCAAAGGAAGACGGTCTACATTGGCTCACTCCTCCTGAAGATCAAATAGACCCTCTGACAACACCAGGTAACTGTCTAGTACCATTCAAAAGGGGACTCAGTTGGGAGCTCCACTATCAAAAAATGGCCAGGAGAAGCATATTCTTTTCCACTGGGCCTGAGACTCCCCTCTCCAACCAAAAGAAACTGAGGGGGACAAGCAGCACCAAAAGGGATCTCACCAAAACAAGGCTGGTCCATATGTCTCATTGCTCCCCTAGGCCTGGGACTCCCCTTCCCCACTAGAATCATGGGATGGCCAGTAGGCACCTTTATGGGAGATCTTGCCACAATAAGCTCCTGGCCCAGGAAATGCTCTCCATCTCCCACAGGCAGAAATAATACCTTTACTACAAGAGCCTGACCAGGGAGGGCTCTTTCACCTCATAAGCCTGAGACTTCCCTCCCCAGTGAGAGAAAGTTGCTAGCTGAGTATGTAGGAACCCCTCTCACACTGTAGGCAGTGTCAGTGGGGACCAAAAGTGTCCCAGTAGCACCAGATAAGCAAACCAAAATAATACTACAAACACTTTAAAAATGAAACTGTCATTGGGACCACAGCCCATAAACTTAGGCCAGGATCTTCAGGATAAACCTAAACAAAATGACTTTATGCTAAAATAAAAGATTCAAATAAGGCCTGGAGTCTCTTAACATAATAGACAAAATGTCCAGGGTACAGTAAGAAAAAAAAAAAATCACCTGTCAGACTGAGAACCAAGAAAATTATAAGTTGAATGAGAAAAGACATTCAAAATGATGCCAATACTGAGATGCATTAAATGTTGGAATTATCTGACAAGGATTTTAAAGTAGCTGTCATAAAAACGCTTACACAATCAAGTACAAATTTCCTTGAAATGAATGAAAAAATAGAAAATCTCCACAAAGAAAGAGAAGTTATTTTAAAAACACCAAGTAGAAATTATAGAACTGAAAAATACAAAAGAGAAATTAAGAAAATCACTGTATGGACTTAATAATAGAGTGGAGATGACATAAGATAAAATCGGTGAATTTGAGGACATAAAAATGGAATTTTTGCAATCTGACAACATAAAAAAAAAACTAAAAAAAAAAAGATGCAAAGAACTTAGGAATCTCTGGGACAACAACAAAAGATCCAACATTTGCATCATGAAAACTCCAATAGGAAAAGAGAGAGTGAGACTAAAAAAATATTCAAAGACATAATGGTTGAAATCTTTCCTAATTTGGTGAAAGGCACAAACCTATAGATTCCCGAAGCTGAGAGAACCTGAAAAAACAACAAATCAAAAGAAAGCTGGTTGTATTAGTTTTCTAGGGCTCCTGTGATGAATTACCACAAACTGCAACAACAGAAATTTATTCTCTCACATCTCTGAAGGGCCACAGTCCAAAATCAAGATGTCAGTAGGACAATATTCTCCCTTGGCTTGCGGGTGAATTTCTTCTTCCAATTTGATGGCTCCAGGCACTTTTTGACTTGGGGCTGCTTAACTCTGGTCTCTTCCTCCATCTGCACATGGCCTCCTCAGTGTCTCAGTGTCTCCCTCTCTCTCAGACTCTCTCAGACTCTCTGTTTCTCTCAGACTCTCAGATTCTGTCTTTCAGTCTCTATCTCAGTATGTTTGTCTATGTGTGTCTCTGTCTCTGTTTCTGTCACTGTGTGTGTGTGTGTCTGTCTGTCTGTCTCTCTCTCTGTGTCACTGACTCTGTCTGTCTGTCTCTCTCTCTCTCTGAATCTGTCTCTGGATCTGTTTCTCTCTCTGTGTTTCTGTCTCTGTGAGTCTTTCTCTCTGTGTCTCTGTGTCTCCATCCTTCTGTGTGTGTCTGTCTGCATCACCCTGTGTGTCTTTCTGTCCCTGTCTCTCTCTTTAAATCTGTCTCTAAATCTGTCTCTCTCTCTCTGTTCCTCTCTCTACTCCTCTCTCTGTGTTCCTCTCACTCCCCCTGTGTCTCTGTCTCTCCATCTCTCAGGTTCTCCCTCTCTTTGTCTCCCTTTCTGTGTGTGTGTGTGTGTGTGTGTGTGTGTGTGTGTGTGTGTGTCTTTCTCTCTCTGTCTCTCTGTCTCCTCTCTCTCTGTCTCACTCTGTCTCTGTATGTCTTTCTGTCTCTCTGGGTCCTTGCTCTGTCTCTGCTTCTCTGCTTCTCTATCTACAGAACTGAAATGTGTACTCTTCTAGCTCCATTTTAGAACAAGAAAGCAAGAATAGAGTTAGTATTCACTTTCTCCTCCTTTGTTTAAAAAATCATACAAATCACATTTAGTTATTTAACATTATTTACTGCCCATATGACCCATACTAACAAAGCATTTCAAAAGTAAGCCTTTTGATAGTTAACCTCTGAAGAAAATAACAATGATATTATAAATTATAAATATTTTCATAGGATAGATAAGTCACAACATTATCAAATAGGACCAAAAAGAGAAATTTAAAGATTGCTTCATGTAGTTTTCTAGGAATCCAGGAACATCTCTCTCTTTTTTTTTTTCTTTTTGGCTATTAGAAAAGTTTATTTAACAAAAAAGTTCAATATAAAAATGCACATGACTTGATTTTTATATTATAGTAAAAATAGGAGCTATGGGGAAGGGACATGTGGAAGCAGTTGATTACTTCTGATGAACACACCCATTGTTTATACTTGTTCCAAGGCTTCTAACATGATGATACTATTTCCTCATATTACCACCACTCCATTATTATTCTATGGCCCACCAGTTGCCATCTCTACACATTCGTCTATCACAAGATTCATAAATGGATTGAACCCCTACAATATTCCTTGGACATGTCTGTCAACATTTAATTTCTTTTTTTTTTTAAGATTTTATTTATTCATTTGACAGAGAGAGTAATCACAAGTAGGCAGAGAGGCAGACAGAGAGGGAGGGGGAAGCAGAGAGCCCGATGCAAGACTCGATCCCAGGACCCTGAGATCATGACCTGAGCCGAAGGCAGAGGCTTTAACCCCCTGAGCCACCCAGGTGCCCCTCCAACATTTAATTTCAATGATAATTTCTTGCCCATAAATGTTTTCAACTCAGAAGAGTAAGCTTTGCTCATGGTGTCTAGTTGGCCAGAAACATCTCTTTTTTAAAGGATTCAGGTCCCAAATTCTTATCGAGACCCAATACAGAATGATAGATGCAGCACATATGGATTAATTATTTTTGCTTCTGGTGTAATGCACTGGAATACGGCTTCCCATGTTTCATTCAATAAATGAGCCCAATCCCTTTTTCTCTAGGCATAATTCACGATTGAACACCACCTTCTCTTCAAATCTAAATTAATGTGAAACTAGTGATAGTTTTTCTTATGAATATCAGTACTTAATCTGTTCTACATGGTATGTAGTTTAATCTGTAAATCACTTTATGGATTTTGTCTTTTTATAGTACCCTATTTAAATTACCCTATTAACATAAGTGTGTAACTAAAGATATTCTAAGGATGTAAACAAAATAAACCCTGAGAAAAATATGTGCTGTCATTATGAACCAGAGTCTAGCTTCTGAAGAGGTTATTTACAGTAATACACAGAATGAGTGAGGAATGATGAACAAGGAAATAATACCACAGCTGGTTTACTGCAAGGAAAATATGTGACAGTCCATGTGTAGTGAGTGAGTCCCAGAACCTTCTGATGCGATTTCCTTCCCCAAAGAGCTTTATTGGCCCAGAGGCTAGAGCCTTGAAACTGCTCTGGAGCCAGGGGACAAGTATGTCTAAAGGAGAGATAGAGAATCTACACTTTTTTTTTCTTCCACTTAATTCTGATGCATGATTTACTGACAAAAATTGGAGAAATCAGTGTACCAAAATAGATTCGGCAACCTTTTTCTGAAATGGTCCAGATAGTTGATATTTTAGACTTTGGGAGCCAAATGATCTCTCTTGACATCATTCAACTCCAGTAGGAAAGCAGGCCTACACACTATGTAAACAAACAGCGGTGGCTGTGTTCCTCTGAAACCTTGTTTATGAATACTGAAATTTAAATTTCATCTAACTTTCACATGTCATGAAATGTTCTCCGTTTGATTTTTCAGCCATTTAAGAATGAAAAATCCATTCTTAGCTCTCAGGTGGAACAAAAATAAGTGAGAGACAGGATTTATCCTGCAGCCTTGATCTGCTGAACCCTATATGAAAGTACCAATGGTATCAATATTTCCTTAATGAGTAAGGGTTATAATTTAGTTTATATCACTTCAGACCTACTGGAACAACTCAGCATTGATTATTACTTTTCTTTCCTTTTTTGAGTTAATATTGTTTAAATAGCTCAAAATCCTATGTAACTTGAAAGTTGAGAGTAGAAAAGATTGAAATTGATCTGTTTACATAAGCAGCATGGCATTTCAAGGCATGATCCAAATTCCCTGCATTACAAATAAGTGGTGTTTTATACCTAAGTTAATCAGTTTGAGACTCATCAGTGACAAAATTAAAAAGAATTCTGTCCAGTTCTCCATTTTATTTGTGTAGTTGTAGTTACTACATGATGGATGATGGTCCATTTAATGTAATGTGTCTTTAAATGGTGTTGGTTTAATTTGAGTAGCTTTTTAATTAAAGCAAACCAACATTTTCTGCTTCATTGCCTAACACTATAAATTAGGAATGAGGATAATGCACAAATATGAAAATATGGATAATCTAAAGATGATGATTCAAGATACTTCTCCCATATATTTTCTCTTAATGAAGTACAAGTAGGATCTTTATCAATTGTTGTGTTAAACTACAGTGTTAAACTAGGGCTTCTGCTGCCTTTCTCTTTATGCCACTGTAGGTAAATATTGGTTATAATGTATTTCACTTTGAGGGAAAGGGCTCAAATTACCAAATGCAATCTAATTGCAGTTAAATGATCTAGATAAATAACAAATACAGACAAGGAGGGTGCTTATAATTATTGAGGAGTTATTTGTTTTTTTTTACTAACAGAATTCATATAACTGAATCCAAAAATTCATTCAACAACCACTTTTTTTTTTTTAATTTATTTGACAGAGATCACAAGCAGGCAGAGAGGTAGGCAGAGACAGAAAGAGGGGGAAGCAGGCTCCCTGCTGAGCAGAGAGCCCAATGTAAGACTCGATCCCAGAACCCTGGGATCATGACCTGAGCCGAAGGCAGAGGCTTTAACCCACTGAGCCACCCAGGCGCCCCTCAACAAGCACTTTTTGAAAGCCTGTTGTGATTCAGACAAGCTGTAACACTAAATAACCCAGATAAGCCCGGCCTTCAAAGACCTTCCAATCTAGTAGAAAAAAGCCAAATGATAAACAAGCAAGTAATTAAATATCTAATTTGTCATATGGTGATAATAAGATAACACGGAGAAGGGACTATGATATGGCAATAACTTCCTTCTATTGGGTGGTCAAGAAGTAGACCATGGCGGTGATATTTGAACATAAAGAACTAAATGAATGAGAAAGCAAGCCATATGGACATATGGGAGAAGAGCACTCTCAAACAGAGAATGGCAAACACAAAGGCCCAGAGGTGGAACTGTGCTAGGAATGTTCCAGATCAGCAAGGAAGCCAACGTGAATGGGGAAAGGGGGAGAGGATACTTATAAAGACGGGTATTATTCTCTGCCTTTGTTCATTGTTGGATCCTCTGAATATAAGATAATGTCTAGCACATAACAGGTACTCAATATTCACAGAATGAATGAATTAATGAATAAATGTGTAAGGACAGAGAGAAAGAGGTGTGCCTAGTGGCTCAGTCGGATAAGCATCTGCCATCTGCCTTCAGCTCAGCCATGGTCCCAGGATCCTGGGATCAAACCCCACATTGGGCTTCCTGCTTAGTAGGGACCCTGCTTCTCCCTCTCCCTTTGTCTGCCACTCCCCCTGTTTGTACTTTCTTGCTCTCGATCAAATAAATAAATGAAACCTTAAAAAAAAAAAAGAGCAAAGAGAAAGAAAGGGGTGTAGATCACATAGGGCCTCATAAGTCACTGTAACAACTTTGGATTTTACTAAAGTATAAATAGCAGCCATTGAAGGGCTCCAAGCAGAGAATTATCATGATCTCTTTTGGATCTTTAAAGGATCACTAGATTTACAGTAGATTAGACTGCAGGGAAGAAGACCTGAGGAAGAAGAACAGGAAGAAGGCTATTTCAATAATAAATAGCATCTGACAGTAGAATTAGCAGACCCTGCACAACAATTATTTAAGATCTGAATTACAGGGATATATAAAACTGGTGGGATGTTATACATTAAGTATGATGGCAAACTAAGCTATATAGTAATGAACTAGGACTGGCTGTGTATTCTAGCTAGATTTTCATGGGAGTTGGGGTACAGCTGATGATCTGAGCTTCAGTGTTGTAAACTTAGATTCTTCTGATCAGTTCACACATGGTAATCTGGCTCTTGAAATGAACTCATGTCAACTAAATTCCCACGGAGAAGACTGTAGACATATGCTGCAGAACAATACAGGTTTTGGCATCAACAGAACCTGATGAAGAACCAGATGGCTTCCAAGGTGCCAATTTATAAAGGCTACAGAAGCATTACTATAATTATATCGAGATTGAAAAAAATGTTTTTATTTAGACTCCTCTCAGAGAGACCAGTCTCAAAGGACAGTCACCCAGTGAACCATGTTCTCAAGATTCATGGTCTTGTGTAATCATCCACCCTCTCCCTGTATCTGGACTGGGCCTGTGACTTACTTCTTACCAATGGAATAAGGTGAAAGTGACCCTGAATGACCAGGTCAGAAGAAGACATCTATTTGCCATCTTCTTCTCTTGAAACATCCATTCTGGGGAAGTCATCAGCTATGTAAAAAGTTCATCCACCCTGCTTAGGAACCACATGGAGGGGCTTTACAGACACTCCTTCAAGACAGGAGACCTCTAGGCCAGACTAGCTTCTGGCTGACCTCCAAGTGACTCTACTCAAGAATCACCCTACCAAACCCTCTCTAAATTCCTGACCCACAAAAATCATGGACAAATAAAGTGGTTGTTGTTTTAAGTCACTAAGTTTTGAGGTAATATGTTATATAGTACAAATTAACCAGAACAATAGTGTATGTGATTGATAGGAATAACTTTATAAACCACTTGAGTAGAAGCAATATACCTATGAAGCATAATCAAATCGTTACTGAGGATTATTAAGCCAAATTCCAATGAAAATGGCTAGGTGCAATTACATACAGTTGCAGTATGCATGCTTAGAGCAAGATGTTTTAGTTACTGACAGCAGAATGGAGGAGACATGTGGTCTTTGTCCATCATTCTCACATAGCACAAGGAAACTACAACTGTGGCTCTAACCTGGGGCACTGGCCACTGTTTCTCTGGTCAGGAGACCCATTTGGAAGAAAAACAAATTATGTATCAGAATGTTGCTCTTTGAACAATGGATTGGCACATACAGAGCAGATATCTTTATTGGAATAATTCTTCCATTTTGTTATTTGAGATACAAACTAGATATCTGAAATGGAGACTAGATGTTTGAAATTCCTCAAAGGACAAAATTCCAACTTCTTTTTAACAAAGGTTTATATTGTGTTTTCCTGATTGGTTTAGGACAGAAAATACTAAGCCATGGCTATTATTGCCATTTTTCTAAAAGCTTCATGTACTTCCATTCATAATGCAGGAAAAATAACACCATACAATTGATTTGGCCACCGTCCTCTAAGATTTCAAGAAGCAGGCATATTCTATGACTTTCTAAGTCTCCTTCAAGACAACCTTCAGAAAAACTAAGTAAGTTTAGCTTTTTTCTCACTTATGGGATTCAGTATATAGACAGTTAATTAGTGTGTAGTATCCTTTGGTTTAGAAAATACTGTTTTAAAAGACTTATGACTAAAGAACTTCATTTAGTCTTTGGTATAATTCATGAGAACACAGTGGCCAACTATTAAGGAATGTTCATTCGTGGCAAGTACTATACTAAATAAGTCTTAGAAATGTCATATAAATACAGTGAGGTAGATATTATTGTAATTTATATTTCATGTATTGGAAAGCTAAGATTTAGAAACTTTTAACTATTTACTCAGGTAGAAGTACCTGATTCCTAAGTCTGTTCTTTAAACACTACATTATACAAGTTTATAAACTTTGACTCCTAAAAGGACATTTTTTTTTTTTTTTAGTTTAGAACTTCATCTCAGTCTTCAAAATATAAAAGAACACATTTGTATGATTTATTTCTCATCAATACTGGAAAACTATGGAAGTATTAATTTGGCATTAGATTACCATCATGTAATACCATATGTGATTGAAAAAGTATTGCTCTCCATCAAAGTGACACAAGAGTTCACCCTCAGGAAACCATTTAACTGAATTATTATACTCTTGAAATAAGTATGAGAAAAATAAGAAAGTCTTGAAAATCATCCAAACCCATTTCACATGTGATTCTGGCAGGCTTCTCTTCATTTATTTGGCCTTTAGGATTTTCACATATTGATGATATGTCCACAAAAAAAGGAAAAATAGTCATGACTGAAAATGTGGATCTTATTTAAACACATAAAAATTCTAATTGCAACACCCAGTATTATGCATGTTTTGTTTTTGTCTTTGGTGGGGGTGGCCAAAAAACATAAATTTATTTAATGTGAAAACTGGTAAAGTTGGGCGTTCTCCTTCAAAGGGTGTTGAGCTAGCCTCTTTGCCTTCCAACTAAAATATCTTTGAAGTTAGAAAAGCCCACAACAATGCTGAAAATTAACACAAATGATTTGAGGTCAGCATCTAGAAGGAGTTTCTATCAGACTGATGAAATTATTGGGGGTGGAGAAAAACCAGAGTAGGATAAACTGATGTTTTGCCCCATGAGAGAGAGAATCCCTTCCTGCTTAAAGGAATGGAGTAAATATTTCATCCTTTCTCTGCTTTCTGCAACTAGATGTGGAGTAATAAGGAAAATGAGCAGCTTTCTCCTTCATGATTCTGCATTTCTAGGTTTCCAAAAGAATACTCCTCAAGCATCTTTACCATCATATTGAAACTCTAACTGCCAGAACACAGTTGAATAGGAAGAAGGTGTTCAGTATAGTGGGGAGGTGTGGCTAGACTAGTCTTAAAAAACAAAGGGATACAAGAGGAAGATCCTGGAAGCACTGTGCTATGGACTAAATTCCCATTTTGAAGCTCTGGCCTCCACTGTGACTGTATTTGGAAATAGGGTATTTACCAGGTAATTGAGGTTTTCTAAGGTCCTAAGAGTGGAGCTGTGATCCAATAGGATTAGTGTCTTTAAAACAAAAAACACCAGAGAGCTCAGGCTCCCTTGCTTGCTTTGTGTTATCTTTCTCCATCTCCACCATGTGAGGATACACTGAGAAGGCAGCTGTTTGCAGGCCTAGAACAGAGCTTTCCCCAGAAATTCAATCAATGGACACCTTGGTCTTGAATTTTTAGCCTCCAGAACTATAAGAAAATAAACTTTTTGTTTTGTTTGTTTTGTTTAAGGTATCCAGCTTATAGTATTCTGTCATGGCAGTTGAAGTAGACTAGACATACTATTATACAAGGGACTGCCTTTTGTTATGAGTCTGTCACTTTAGCCCTACAGAGAACCAGGCAACAATTACAGGAACTAACTCCAGCTTAGTGCTGTCAGTGAATCTCCTTTATGTTAAGAATTACAAAAACTTAATAAATAACATTAAAGAGTACCACAACAATAGGGAGTAGAGTCCTGTTCATGAATATGAAATGCAATATTGTCAGGATATCAAATCAAGGCATTCCAAAATGAGTTAATAAGATTTTCTATAGCTCAGCAAGCTTTTTTGAAAATTTACATAGCACACCAATAGACCAAGATACTCACAAAGAACACTTGGGAGAAAAACAAACCAACCAACCAAACTTGGGGAAATTGCTCTTATGATACTAAGACTTGGTATAGTACTTGTAAGACCAAGGTATTTGGTGCAAAGATAGGCAAATAGACCTGAGTAGGAAGACCAGAACCAACAATTTTTTTTTTCATTTATGAACTTAGATCCAAAGTTAATTAAAGAGATGGCAAATAGATGATAGAACAGAATCTTCTAGCTAATATAATCAACGGTTTTAAAAAAACAAAGTATGAGCAGGATTAATCCCACTAATACAAGAAATATCAGGAAATCTATCCACACAATATACCATATTAAGGAATTAAAGCATGAAAAGTGTAAGATTATTTCAATACAGTCTGAAAAAATGATGGTAAAAGTTCACCATCATTTTTTTATTAAAATACTCAGAAAACTAGAAATAAAAATTTCCTAAATTTGTGAACAGCTATAGATCTAAAAGAACTACAACAAACATTATGCCAAAATGGGAAACCATAAACATATTCCAATTAAAATTATAATCAAAAAAAGAATGCTACTATCACCACTACCAAACATAAGACTTAAAGTCTTGTCCAGTGTTATATGCTAGGCAAAAGAAATAAGAGGTATAAACATTTCTTTCCATATATGATTATCTCCATTGAAAACACAAAAGAATCAATAAACATTAAAATTAATAACAGAGTGGAGCCAGGTTGGTATATATAAAGTCATTCCTCTATGTCAACAATGACCAAATAGATAAGATATTGATTATAGAAATATAAGGAAAAATAAGATGCCACTCAAAGCAGCAATTATAAATATAAAATATCTATCATGACCAAATAGGGGAATATACACCACTTTTAGTTTTTAAAATGGAGGGAATTAAAGCTGTGAGTTTGTTCAAAAGTGATAGAAGAGCTAAAAAGCAAGATGAGACAGTGATCTAACCCAGATATCAGCAACAGAAAGAACCATTCCCACTGCTAAGTAGGAAAAAGTGTTATGTCTGGAGCCCAGGGGCCAGGCTTACCAGGGAGTAGCTGGAACCATGGTGGACCTGTCCAACAGGAACTGGAGCTGTGAAGAGGAGAGAGAGAGAAAATCACTGTGGCTTTTCTCTTCTTCCTGCCCTCTAATCTCCCACCACTGTTTCCAATCAACACAATCAAGTTGAAGCAGCTGACGTGGAAATGTGAAAAGCTCAGCTCATCTCTCTAGGATTGCAGCTCCTATCAGGTGCACCCACTTCCGCAATTCTTGCCTCCAGGTTCCACTAAGAGCTTCCTCTGCCGGGTGGGTCAGGCCTGGGGCAGTACAGGCTTCAAGCTATTGCTCATACCTTGGCTCTTTCCATCTTTCATTTCCTTTACCCTGCCTCGGAGTCTATAAATAGTCCTTTTACTGAACTTTTCAGTTAAATCCTCTGAGGTGTCATTTGCTTCCTGGCTTATAAATGCCAAGTAGGAAATCCTAACTATCACATGCAACAGGACAAAAACAAAAAACAAACAAACAAAAAACCAGAACTTTACTGAACTGTGTTCACAAACTGTGTTTTCTTCTGAAATCATCTTCCATTGTCAGAAAAGCAAAATTTCAGACTGTAGATTAACAAGGGGAAGGTTTTTCCCCAAAACTTGAAGAGATATAATTCAGTTGATAAAAAAAAAATTTTTCTCTTTTCAAAATTTCTTCTTCCAGTCAGGAAAGTACTTCAACACCAGTTTGACATTTGTGTTCTCTAAGGAAAGGTCAAAGAGCTCTAAAAGCAACCAAAAAATTAAATTTAAAAAGTCCTTTGTAGAACATATTGCACAAAGTGCTTCTAATCACTGGTTTCCAATAACTGTCAAACAGAAATCCTGCCTAATTTCTTTAGCTATTTTCTTCTTTTTTATATTCTTGATTTTGAACTTTAAAAATGAATAATTTAGAGAGAACTAAGATTGTCATCTATAAATTTTGTCATCCCTTCTTTGGATAACTATGGTATTACGGTTTAAAGGCATTCATAATAGATATCCTCATTCATTATAGATATTTTCAATTTCTGAACAAATTCCTTGGAAGAGTAAAAGAGTTATGTGTCAATTTCTTAGAAAAAGAGACTGTGAATTAAATCATTTTTATATGCAGGGAAATAATCCAAATCTACCAATACTAATGGCATATGCCACTTTTAGGATTAGAGTTCTTTTTTTTTTTTTTTTAAGATTTTATTTATTTGTTAGAGAGAGAGAGCAAGCACAGGCAGACAGGAGGCAGGCAGAGGCAGAGGGAGAAGCAGGCTCCCTACCGAGCAAGGAGCCCGATGTGGGACTTGATCCCAGGATGCTGGGATCATGACCTGAGCCGAAGGCAGCTGCTTAACCAACTGAGCCACCCAGGCGTCCCTAGGATTAGAGTTCTACTCCTATTCTTCAAATACCTCTACCTTTATTCTCAAGACCCTGCCACCAACCTAAGCAGACCCCTTTTCCAAAAACTTTTTTCCTCCCTATCTCATTGGCTAATAAATAAGGTGTTATTATACTGACTGTCAATTTATAAAAAAATAAAGTGAATTTCATAAAGATTGGTGGTATATGGTCAGGCTACTTTGGGTAGAAATTTCTGTTTCTCCTCTTGGTGAGATTTCAAGCCATTTGGGTCACAAAAAGGGGTAGGAAAGTTCTTTAGATCCCTGAGAAGTCTACATTTCCCTGAGAGAGTCCTCTTCACGGCCTTTTACAGTGAAAAAGAGAAAGTTGATGATGAATTAAAAAACCCACTAATGCAACAATCTACATCGCATGTTTTAAATATATCTAAACTCAGAGGCCCCTCTTCATCACAAGGTATTTTCACTGCAGTTTACTTTGTAGAGACGTAGTTACTAGATAGAGCTAGAAGTTTTTTAAAAAATCTATAAAAGAATAATTCAACCTTGCAGGTTATTCTTTATCATTAGGATGAGTAATTTTATCCAGGGTTGTGTCTTATGATGTTTCATCATTTTTCCTCTAAGGAGGAAAATAAAAGTTCTATTTTGAGTTCAGGGATTCTAAGCTACTCCTTCAACTGCCTGTGCTAGTAATAAGGGAGAGGTAGAGTTTAGGGTTATTTCCCATTTTACTAGGAATTGTTCATTTTCTTGTGTTTAAAATATCCTATTAAATGCTCTGAAAAGACAGACACAAATGCTTGGAGCAAGGTGTGTCCATGAATGGTGCTGCATCTGTTGATGTTTTTAAGGAACACCAGGCCCTCCTCATAGGAAATCACACCTACAGTATAGCCTTACAGATTTGGCCCCATCTGTATAAGCAACCTGACAATTTTAAACTAATTCTATAATTGCTGGTGAGTGCTCATATATTGTAGAAAATTGTTTTACATAATTCAATTTTAAATGTGTCTTTAAGAATATTTGTTTTCAAATGGGGGGGCACCTGGGTGGCTCAGTTGGTTAAGCATCTTCCTCTGCCTTTGGCTCAGGTCATGATCCCAGGGTCCTGGGTTCGAGCCCTGCATCAGGCTCCCTCTTCAAGGTTAGCCTGCTTCTCCTTCTCCCTCTGCCTACTGCTCCCCCTGCCTGTGCTCTCTCTCTCTCTCTGTCAAATAAATAAATGAAATCTTTTTTTTTAAGTCACCTAAAAAGAGGAGCATTGATTATAATAATTCATCAGAGAAGCTTCAAAGTAGGAAATAAGGGAAGGAAAGGTTTTTCAGTGAGAGAGAAGAAAAGGTTCTGTGAGATTAACAATGACAGAGATGACTTGAAGTTGTGGTCCAAAAGCAGAATTTCAGAGCTAGGAATCCATACCAGAAATGAAGAGCCAAAGAAATTGTTGGAAAATGAGGAGGGTGATAAAACTATGGAGTCAGTATATTGGGAAAGTCATAAGCACAGACACCGAAATAACCAAAGAAAAAGGTAGAAAAAGGAATGTAGAAAAATACAGCAAGAAAACAGGCGTATAAATGATGTTAATAAAAACAATGTCGTTGGAGCACCTGAATGGCTCAATTGATTAAGCAGCCAACTCTTGATTTCAGCTCAGGTCATGATCTCAGGGTCCTGGGATCAACCCCTTTGTGGTCAGGCTCCACACTCAGTGGGGAGTCTGCTTCCCCTCACCCTCTGTCCCTCCCCTGGCTTGTGCTGTCTCTCTCTTTCTCTCTGAAATAAATAAATCTAAAATAAAATAAAATAAATCTTTTAAAAATAACAAAAATAAAAGAAACTTTTAAACTTTCAGATCATTAACTATCTTGATTTTAAAAGAGAACACTTTAATCCATCATCTGTATCCAAAACTTCTAAATCAAAATGTTCTATAAAGTGCACACAAAATAAATTACTCTGACTTTAAATATACTTAACGATTTTTCTTCAAATCTGGCTTCCTTTTCATTTCTCATTAAGAGCTGAAATCCTGCCAATGTTGAAGTATATAGTTATACCTATTTTTAGTTAAAGTTTAAAAGACATTTTTATTATCTTTTTCATTATCTCCCCAAGCAAAAACACTTAAGGAAACCTGTTCATGTTTCCCCCAAACAGGCAAGGATTTTGTTCAAGCATGACAAATTTCACCACACCACCATTCTTTAGTTAATTTTTCCAGTAAAATTATTTTTATTTTCTTCTGATCCTTTTTATTAGATAAGAGATGCAATGTGGGGAAAAATAGCCTTTAAATCAATTCTTTAAACTTATTTCTTTACATTTAAATTAAACTACTTTGTTTTTTAACTACTTATAATGCAACATCTGAAGACTAGATTACAAATGAGGTTTAGCTATATAGGAAAAGACTGACCTCTAAAACTAAGCAGGTAGTAAGAGTCTGGTATGTTCTTCCTGTTTAAATCATGTCTATAAATCACCACCAATCAATCTTTCTCACCTTTGAGAAATATTTTCAATTTTTAATTTTATGTAGTTTATTTTAGAAAAACAAGATCTATTGAATGTGCCTGTTATGCCTTTTTAAGCTACGTATTCTCCTCCCCTTATTCCAAACCTTATTACCTTCTTATCAATCTCACACCTCAACACATATCACACTAAATCCAGTCTTTTGGAGTCTTTTCCATTTCTTCAATTTTGATAAATACTAATTAATTACTAATAAATAGAAATCATTGTAAATTAATTTGAACTGATGGATGCTATACCCAAAGTATGGAAGGCAAAACAAATCATCTAAACTGATCTGCAATGTTTACTAAAGCTAATCATATGCCTACAGTATTATGTATATAAACACACATAAATATTATGTGTTTATGTGTATGTGTATATATATGTATATATATACATATATATACACATACTTGTTTACACCAAAAAGCGTGTTCAAAATGTTTCATATAAATGTTATTCAGGATATCCAAAAACTAAGATGAATCTAAATGTATCTCAACATGCTACAAAGTGACCCAGTATGTGGTCTATTCTGGAGAAAGTTCCACGTGCACTTAAGAAGAATGAGTATTCTGTTGTTTTAGGGTGGAATGTTCTGTATATATCTATGAGGTCCATCTAGTCCAATGTGTCATTCAATGCTGTTGTTTCTTTATTGATTTTCTGCTTGGATGATCTGTCTATTACTGAGAGAGGCATGTTAAGATACCCTACTATTAATGTATTTATGTCAATATGACTCTTAATCTTGACTAACAGTTGTCTTATGTAGTTGGCTGCTTCCATATTGGAGGCATAAATATTTACAATTGTTAGATCTTCTTGGTGGATGGACCCTTTAAGAATGATGTAGCATCCTTCTTTATCTCTGACTATAGTCTTTAGTTTAAAATCTAATTTATCTGAAATGAGAATCACAATCCAGCTTTTTTTTGAGGCCACTGGCATGAAAACGTTTCTCCATCCCTTCACTTTCAGTCTGGATGTATCTTTAGGTTCCAAATGGGTCTCAACCCATGGAATGGGGAAGATATTCACAAATGACACCACAGACAAAGGGCTGATATCCAAGATCTATAAAGAACTCCTCAAACTCAACACACACAAAAGAGATAATCATGAAAAAAATGGGCAGAAGACATGAACAGATAATTCTCCAAAGAAGACATACAAATGGATAACAGAAACATGAAAAAATGCTCATCATCATTAGCCATCAGGGAGATTCAAATCAAAACCACACTGAGATACCACATTACATCAGTTAGAATGGCCAGAATTAACAAGACAGTAAACAAGTGTTGGAGAGGATGTGGAGAAAGGGGAACCCTCTTAAACTGTTGGTGGGAATGCAAGTTGTTGCAGCCACTTTGGAAAACAGTGTGGAGATTCCTTAAGAAATTAAAAATAGAGCTATCCTATGACCCTGCAATTACACCACTGGGTATTTACACCAAAGATTAAGATGTAGTGAAAAGAAGGGCCATCTGTACCCCAATATTCATAGCAGCACTGGCCACAGTTGCCAAACTGTGGAAAGAGCCAAGATGCCCTTCAACAAAGGGATAAAGAAGATGTGGTCTAATCCAGATGGCCAACAGACATATGAAAAAGTGCTCCACATCACTCGGGATCAGGGAAATACAAATCAAAACCACAATGAGATACCATCTCACACCAGTCAGAATGGCTAAAATTAACAAGTCAGGAAATGACAGATGCTGGCAAGGATGCAGAGAAAGGGGAACCCTCCTACACTGTTGGTGGGAATGCAAGCTGGTGCAACCACTCTGGAAAACAGCATGGAGGTTCCTCAAAAAATTGAAAATAAAGCTACCTTATGACCCAGCAATTGCACTACTGGGTATTTACCCTAAAGATACAAATGTAGTGATCCGAAAGGGCACGTGCAACCGAATGTTTGTAGCAGCAATGTCCACAATAGCCAAACTATGGAAGGAACCTAGATGTCATCAACAGATGAATGGATAAAGAAGATGTGAGATATATATATATATATATGCATATATATATAGGAATACTATGCAGCCATCAAAAGAAATGAAATTTTACCATTTGCGATGATGTGGATGGAACTAGAGGGTATTATGCTTAGCGAGATAAGTCAATCGGAGAAAGACAACTATCATATGATCTCCCTGATATGAGGAAGTGGAGATGCAACATGGGGGACTTGGGGGGTAGGAAAAGAATAAATGAAACAAGATGGGATTGGGAGGGAGACAAACCATAAGAGACTCTTAATCTCATAAAACAAACTGAGGGTTGCTGGGGGGAGGGAGGTAGGGAGAGGGTGGTGGGGTTATGGACATTGGGGAGGGTATGTGCTATGGTGAGTGCTGTGAAGTCTGTAAACCTGGCGATTCACAGACCTGTACCCCTGGACCTAATAATACATTATATGTTAATTTTTTTAATGACAAAAAAATAAAAAGAAGATATGGTCTATATATACAATGGAGTATTATGTCTCCATCAGGAAGGATAAATTCCCAACGTTTGTATCAACATGGACAGGACTGGAGATTATTATGCTGAATGAAATTAGATGCAGAGAGAGTCAATTCTCATATGGTTTCACTTACTTGTGGAGCATAATGAATAATATGGAGGACATTGGGAGATGGAGAGGAAAAATGAGTTGTGGGAAACAAACCACGAGAGACTGTGGAATCTGAGAAACAAACTGAGGCTTTTGGCAGGGAGGGGGTGGGGGTTTGGGTGAGCCTGGTCATGGGTATTAAGGAAGGCACGTATTGTATGGTACACTGGGTGTGGTGCGTAAACAATGAAATTTGAACACTGAAAAAATTTTTTGAAAACAGTCTAAAAAGTAACAATGAAATATTATGTTACATTAAAAAAGAACAAAAATAAACAAGTTCAGCAATGTGGCAGGATACAATATAAAGATTTTTAAAAATCAATAGTACTGGAAGAGGAGTCAAGATAGTAGAGGAGTAGCAGGCTGAGATGACATCAGGTCACAAGAGTTCAGTTTAGATAGTTACCAAACCATTCCAAACACCTACAAATCCAACTGGAGATCAAAGAGAAGAAAAGCAGCAATTCTAGAAACAGAAAATCGAGCACTTTCTGAAAGGTAGGACCTGCAAAGAAGTGAATCCAAAGCAACAGGAAGATAGACGTGACAGGAGGGGCCAGCTTCTGGCAAGTGGCAGAGAAACAGAACACAAAATCAAAACTTTTAGAAGTGTGCTCCACTAAGGACATCACTCCAGAGACTAAGCAGGAATGGAGCCCTCGGGGACAGCATGGTCTCGGGTCCCACGGGGTCACAGAAGGATCGGGGTTGTCTGAGTGTAGCAGAGCTCGCAGGTATTAGAGCGGGGAAGCTGGCTACAGGCACGGAGCCAAGGACTGAGCTCTCAGCTTAGGGTTACCTTAAACTGTGATCTGTGACACAGTCAAGCAACTGCTCTTTGAGCAGGGACCCCATAAGTGGCATATACAGGGAGACTCACTTTCCTTCTCTGTAGGCAGGAATCTACTGGGATTGGAGACACCAAAAGGACCATGTGCCAGAGACAGAAACACTCAGTCACAGGCCGGGTGAGCTCAAAGCGTGGCCAGAGACCAGGGAGACGGGATAGATTGAGTGCTTTTCTCTGAGGGTGCACTGAGGAGTGGGGCCCCAAGCTCTTGGCTCCTCCGGGCTGGAGATTGGGAGGCCACCATTTTCATTCCCGTCCTCCAGAACTCTACAGAAAGTGTTCAGGGAACAAAAGCTCTGGAGAGTGAACCCGAGCAGGTTACTTAGCCTGGCCCATGGCAAGGGTGGCACAACCCTGCCTCGGGCAAAGACATTTGAGAATCATGACAACAGGCCCCTCCCCCAGAAGATCAGCAAAAACATCCAGGCAAGACCAAGCTCACTGATCAAGGACAACAGCAGAATTACAGAGGAGGGGAAAGCAAAGCATGGAATTCATGGCTTTCTCTCCATGATTCTTTAGTTTTGCACAGTTAATTGAATTTTATTTATTTTATTTTTTCCTTATTCCAATTTTTTTAACCTTTACTCTTTCCTTTTTTAACTAGTTTATCTTAACAATACCTTTCTTAAAAAAAAATCTTTTTGAACCTTCATTATTATAGGCATATTTTATCCTTCATTGTATCTAACTTTACTTTTTGTATACATATAGGGTTTTCTCTTCTAAAAATTTTTGGGATACAACTTCTTCTACTAGATCAAAATACACCCTAAATCTAGCACAGGGCTTTCTTCTAGTCTCCAGCCTGAGCAAATTCTCTCCATTTTCTTTTTCTTTCTTTTCCCAAACAACTTATCAACTTCTTTTTTAGAATTTTTTTTTAATTTTCATTTTTATAGTCATAGTTCATCACGTCATTGTGTTTACCCTTATTTGTGTGTGTGTGTGTGTGTATATATGT